>CAAKHC010003079.1:14643-33627 GCA_901007825.1 Macroramphosus scolopax | reverse complement strand
CAGTCACACACAGTCCCGGGGCCACATTCATCAGATTGCAAGTACGATCAAGCAGGGCTACATCAAGATATCGGTGCAAAGGAAGGGGGCTGCAGTGAAGATGTACGTTGTAGTTACAGAAGTATTTCAACAGGAGAGGCAGAAGGGAATCAGGTGGAGGATATCGTATTTATCCTTTTAACAGCAAGTCAATATACCAACAAGATGACTACAGAGGCTTGTTTATCTTACTGAGACTGAGTCTCTGGGATGAAGGGAGAGGATCATGGAACTGGTTTCAACAGCACTGACTTGTCCTGTCCTGCTTTGTCCCTTTTTCAGGTCTTCCTGACGGAGTATACCGGTCCTCTGGTCATCTACCTGATGTTCTACTTCAGGGTTCCCTTCATCTACGCTTCCAAATATGACTTTACCACTAGCAAACACTGGGTCGTACAGTGAGTAGCTCCAACATGTACTTTCACAAACTTTATACAGTTCAAGGTCTCTCCTCCGATGTTCGATCTGATGCCTGACCGATTTCCAGCTTCAAGGTGTCACATGCTGGGAAATACGTTATTCCCTTTCTCTGCCTTATTTACAGAGGATAGCATCGATGTCTGTGTGTCAGCACAACCGCTATGAACAGTTGGGCTGGCTTTGATCAACAACCTCACTAATCTACATATATTGACTTTCTAATTTGTATTATACTTCAGTGATTGACGATGCTCAGGATTAATTGTTACTTTTTTGGATCAATGTTTGTGTTGCACAGCTCTCATGACTGTATGATGATGTGGCAAAAAAGATTGTGTTATATGGTATTTTCAGATCGCCACATATCTTTACAGCAAGAAATGCCATTAATTACAGTGATACTTTTATATTTCCCACTTAAACATGAGTTTTTAAATCTCCGCTTCTTCCTCTTTTAAGTAAATGTGTCCCAAAATGTCGAACTATTCCTTTAAGACATGCTTTATCTCTATCAATATGGAAATGATTCATAAAATCCTCTGACAAGCGTTAAAGTATTCATAGCTGTGTTGTCCTTAGCAGAATGTCATGTGACTGTCCTGTTTTAATTAACCAGTAGTAGAGCTAATACCTTTTTTGTCTGCTTTTCTTAGCCTCGCCTGCATGTGTCACTCTTTCCACTACTGTAAGAGGCTGCTGGAGACGCTGTTTGTCCATCGCTTCTCTCATGGAACCATGCCTTTGCGCAACATCTTCAAGGTGAGTAACAATCTCCTCCTCAAACACTAATATTTTGAATTACATGAATATACGCTATGATGCGATGTATTCGAAATGGCACAAGGTGTGTAACTAATCAGATAGTTGTAGGAACATGTTTGTCTCAGTGATAACGTTCTGGTCACATGATGATTTTCAGAACTGCACGTACTACTGGGGCTTTGCAGCATGGATGGCCTATTACATCAACCACCCGTTGTACACACCACCGGGTGAGTACGCATGCACACAAACAATACTCTCATATAACGGAGTGTCATTGTGTCATCAATCAACTTGTGCTTCTTTGTTTTGTTTCAGTCTATGGGGAGCAACAGATCAGACTGGCTCTCATCTTATTCTTGGTAAATGACACATTTATCCAGGATCATTGGATTTGACTGCCAGATAGAAATAAGTGTGCAATTGAAATCAATTAAAGGTCTTTTGTCCACTTGTTTGTATCTGTCAGACGTCCTCAGAAGTGTATGAGGAGTTTTATATGCACGTCCTGAATTTAGATGTTTGATATTATGTTCCAGATGTGTCAGATCGGCAACTTTTCCATCCACATTGCTCTCCGGAACCTCCGCCCACCAGGTACACCGACCAGTCGCACCAGTGCTTTTTTAATCAGCATTTACAACTGCAACCACTACAGCTGAAATTGATTGACAAAAAAGAATTCATTATTTCATAATTGTTTTATTTTTCAGGGCGAGAGTTAACTGTATCTTAGAAAAATGTATATATATTTATCTTTTAATATTGTCCTTCTTTCGCTCCCTTCATCCAGGCTCCAAGACCAGGAAGATTCCCTACCCAACCAAAAACCCCTTCACCTGGATCTTCCTGCTGGTCTCTTGTCCCAACTACACTTACGAGGTAGTATGTTTATCATGTGGTAGCCGGAGAGTCTTGAATCATCACTGGATAAAGAGTAGACTGTCAAATTTCGCTTAGAAAACTTGTATTACAGTTTAGTAAATGGGTCTTTGGTATTTATATTTTCCCATATCCAGCATCTTGTCTTGCACTACACCATTTGCCCTCTGCTGGTATCAGTCTGTGTGTAACATCCCTCATCCTCTTCTAGTTGGGCTCCTGGTTAGGCTTCACACTGATGACCCAGTGTCTGCCGGTGGCCTTCTTCTTCTTGGTGGGTTTCATCCAGATGACTGTGTGGGCCAAGGGAAAGCACCGCAGCTACCTGAAGGAGTTCCGTGACTACCCTCCTCTCCGTTCACCCATCCTTCCCTTCGTCCTGTAGACAACTACATGGCAGCTCCCTCCCCAGCAATTGTAGGAGTCAAGTTCAACCCCACATCTCCACCAAAAAACCCTACAGAGTGCTCTTTGTTGTTCCCTCCGAGAGCTCCACTGGGAGTTAGACTGACTGAATCTTTTCCTTCCCATCCTTGCTCCCTATCATTCTGAGTGAAAATGTAAAACACTTAACTTGCTAATTTTGTACTGCACACAAACCCTTCTGATTGGTTGATTGATGTGTATGTTTGAGCTCTAAGAGAAGTCTTAACCTTCGAACTAGCAAGTGTGTCCTGAATGATGTCAGAGAGAAGTCAAACCACTCTGGGTTTTTTTTGGGTTTGGATCTTCATCTGGTGATATTCTGAAAACAATCTGTTCAGTTTTGATATTGTTCATTTAAATTTTAAACTGGTAACAGCATTTTAATATAGTTGATGTCTGGCAAAGTAATTTATTAAAAAATGACAAACCAAACCAAAATCTTGTTGCTCTGCTCAGTTATATACAGTATTAAATGTTTAATTACCGTATGTAACCTTGTCTGTTCCTCCATGCATTTACCTTTTTTGTATTACTTTTCATGAAAGACCAAATGAGACTCACTGTTGATCACTGTTTTGCCGATAAGATACATTTATCGTCATGAAAAGGCAAATTTGCATAACATTTTACAGAAAGTAAAAGGTAAATATGTTTTTGTTCAGACTGATCCAACTGCTGTATATGTAGAAAGGTAGATGAAATCTATTAGAGGGGCAAAACATTGAAAATCTATTTTGGTCAGGAATGGCTTGAAGCAGGGAATTGAGTATATTTAAATGGCCACATGATGGTGCTAACTGAAGGAAAAACCAATCCCTTTGTCCTTTTAGCATGGACTTCCTGCAGAGATGAAATAACTTTTCATGACATTGACTAAAGAACTTTTAAATGACTAAGACTCTGGGCTGTAGAGCTTAAACCAGATTGTTTAATGTGAAGAGCAACAGGTATATACAGAGAAGAAGAAGCAGGATGTGCTGATCATGCAGCTTCAGCCTGGGCCTCGATTCTCTTCTTCCTCAGCTGGAGCCTCCTCTCCCTCTCATACTCCTTCATACGCATTACATAGCTGGAAACAAACACATGGTGTACAGAGTTAATACAGAAAATTTATAATATTTTCAAAAAGGTCCTGTATACGACATTCTGTCATTAGAAGTCGTACTATAGCAATAGCATCTCTGACCAACACTAAGGATTGAGGGGGCCACAGCTCCTCCCTCACAGCACAGAAAGTGGCATTGACACACTTTGAGTGGCAATACGGAATAAATTTACTCTCATGCCTGTATCAAAACAGGCAAGGTTTTTGTAGCTGGAAGCCTTTTAGGCTTGCAAATTATAGCAGTCTTTATATCCCATCAGAACAAGATTTTTTCAATACAACGATTGACCTATATTTGTGACGTAATTATTAGCTTGTTAGCTACCCACCTAATGCTAGCTACATATCTAAAAGTAGAATATGCTTTAGGTACTAAAGTTTAATGGTGTCACTTTCAGCACGCACGCACGCACGCACGCACGCACGCACGCACGCACGCACGCACGCACGCACGCACGCACGCACGCACGCACGCACGCACACACACACACACACACACACACACACACACACACACACACACACACACACACACACACACACACACACACACACACACACAATAATATTAACATAATATAGGACCTTTAAAGAGGAAATTGGGGATCTTGAATCTACTTACTAGTGCCATTACAAGAGTTACAGTACTTCTAGGAAACTCAGCAGAAGTTATTTGTGGGGCCTCATTCTTGACAAATGACTTTGCAAGGGTATATAACCCTAAAAAGCGTTTGAGTGTGGTCATACCACTGAGAGTACGCTAAGTTTAATTAGATGATCGATTCTGGGGTGTTTTATTGTGTAATTTAATTCATTTTCAACTTTTATACACTCTTTATAAATTAAAGATAAATTGTGTATTGGGGACAACGTTTTGTTCAGCTCAAACAGAACTTGAAAGACAAAAGGAACCTGACTTCTGCTCTCTCGCTGTACAGAACAAATGGATCTGCTGAAAACATGTCTATGAGCGTCACTTCACACAAGACCAGTCATTCAAACATGTCATCTCTTATATAAACACTTACTCCTGATGTTCACAGTAGTCCCAGTCATGTCTCTCATGCTTGCAGGCCAGGAAGTTGGGCCAGTTATCCCTCTTGCACTTCATGAGTTTCAGGAGGTAATGGGCACAGTAGTCCCTCTGCTCTACAGGCAGCTGGGCCAAGTTCATCTGCTCCTGGGTTGCAAGCATCTCTGCCGGAGGAATACGTAGTGTCAGTCATCTTTCAATGTACAATGACCAGATATTACTACATAAATATTGATATGGTGACATGAACCCGCAGCTATACTCTAAGTCTCCAGGGGAGACTTATACAGTCTGGTATACAAGTATTGTCCAGGGTAGAGGCTCTGTTTGTTCCTCAAAACATACTTCCGGTACCTCAGAATTAAACATTCAACACTTTTTGACTACTATGCAAGCATACGTTAATAATCATTTTTGATTCGTCTTACTAGCCCATTCAAAGCCCTTGTCATGTACTATAATATTACAAAGTTGGCATTGGGTTGTATGTGAGCTGCATTAACAAAGACTGAATGAATCTCTGTGTATCACTTATGTTAAGGCCAAGTCAGTCTTATTTGAGGCTTGACCGTAGTGAATCATAACATGTTTTCCCAGGTCACTCTGATTAGAAAAGCCACAATTAAACGTCTCAATTTAGCCTTTCGTGGATATAAATTTATGATTTCAGAGCTACTATACGATAACGTCTGATACATGGGATTCAATTTAAGCCAATGTCTAGAGCACAGAAACCGAGGCAGTTGTCACTTGACACTTCGCGAATTAGCTACCGAGTTAGCCATCGCGTTATTGAGAAGCTAGCTCCTCAAAATTGACAAATCGGAATAAAACTGTTGTAGAATTCAGTTATACGTTGTAATCAGGTGCTAACTTCGGACCAACCTCTCTCTTTCCTCTCTGGAAAACCAAACTGGGGTTCGAACTCGTATTTCTTAGCAGGGTCCGGTTCGGTGTCCTGCTCGGTGATGTACCGTCTAACCAGGTGAGCTCCCATGGCACCGAAGATGTGTACACACTGTTATTTAAAATAATATGCTCTTGTTTGTGTTTACTCCACGCTAATTTAATATTTCCAATGAAAGTCTCCTGTCTGCCATTCGGTCACCTCCACAAGCCCCTTGCTTTTACTTCCGCATCCACCGGAAATAAACAGGCGAGCGGTACTTCGGAAAAATACCTTCCCTCCCATGAGCCTAATGCCAATGGTTCCGCTGGAATGTTTTTTCCCCCCAACTAACTCGGTTGTTATTATTAAAAATATAAATGACACAATTACTAATTGAGGTTTAAACCATACAAATATCACAGTGTTGCTCAACATCTTCCAATTCAGAAGGGAAACATATAGACAGGACTGAACGACTGACCCTGTGGTCTGACAGTTTTAGATTTGTGAAACTTTAGTTTTAATTTATGAAAAATTCCAACCTGGACTGGATTATCCCAGACAGAATAAACTCTCTTGAATGCTCAATTTCATTTTAGTGAAACTTTTATCCTATTTGTAAATATAAAAAAAGAGATTTCCCTGCTTTTTTCACACATGGATCAAACTTTATCAGGTTTCTTTAAAAATGTGTAAAGTCAAATCTGGATTAGATTATCCAGAGATACTAAGGACTTTTTTAAAAAGAAGCTACAGCTTCATGAAATGAGATAGAAATTTCCATTAAATACCTTACTCCAAGACAATGTTTTTTCTTAACAGTTTTTTTTCTATTTAGTTGTAGGTCCAGAGAGTGACCCAGAGCAAGGAAAAGAAAAAATGGTTTATATAGGTAGCACTATGTAATCAAAATTCCACCCTTCCCTGATAAATCTTAGTCAAGGTATAATTTCTGCTTTTGAAAACCGATCATAAAATTCTATTTAGATTTATGAAGTGGTTAATTAACTCGTCAACCTCAACATTATTTTCCCAATGCTTGTGAAAGCCTTTACCATGGCTTGTGTTAGGCTGATTATAATTAAGCCATTAAGGGGTTGCTATTCATTTGATCTATTTATGGAGACATAATTATGAAAAGCATTCTGTCGATACTTCAGCACAATTAGCAACATTTGATATTTGTCAACTAACATCTGCTATCTGGGATTATCTAGTCCAGTATAGATGTATTTGAAAGAATCCTTGTTCAATGTGGTCGACATGTAAAATCAGATAGTATCTCATATCAAATATCAAATATCAAATTTGAAAGTTGGTTTCAGACTGCAATATCTTAGAGATTAAAAAAAAAGAAAAGAAATCCTCAAACACATTCATCATTGCAATAATAAAGGAGTTTATAAATTATATGATGAGATTTTGTAACTAGTCGATGTCATCCACGATTTACTCCACATACAGTCCTGGCTTCCTTGACCCAGATCCCTGACCTCCAAACTGGGAACCAGTAGCAGATGGGCACCTGAGAGGAGAAATCTTTAAAAGTACGGTAAACAAGGTCGGATTGTCCAATAAATAATACAAAAAATAGCTCGCTAAGTATCTAGAGTAAACTATTTGTAAATGTGTGCTGTACTTATATGTGTATGTATATCTGAAGTTTTCCAGTCGCCTCTTCAAAGTGGTCCTTCCTAATCTCAGGGACTTGATCAAAGTCCTCATCCTACAACGAAGGAAAAATTATGACTGCCTTTGGAAACAATATGCTGTATGTGTGCGTATGTGTGCGTGCGTGCGTGCATGTGTTTGTGTGTGTGTGTGTGTCCGTGTGTCCGTGTGTGTGTGTGTGTGTGTGTGTGTGTGTTCCCAGTCCAAAGGCTGAAAGTTACAAAACACGCAGCCGCCCTTAAGGGAACTTTTTATCTTCCACCATCTCTTTCTGTACTGAGCACACACAGCCTGGTACTGTTTTGAGGAGTGGAATATGTGTGTGTGTGTGTGTGTGTGTGTGTGTGTGTGTGTGTGTGTGTGTGTGTGTGTGTGTGTGTGTGTGTGTGTGTGTGTGTGTGTGTGCGTGTATACCCATCACTTCAGAGAACATAAGATTGACTTCGATTCATGTCCTGGAGAACTGAACTATAACCAGATCTGAACTCAACTCAAAATTGTCTTGCACGCACGCACGCGCGCACGCACGCACGCACGCACGCACGCACGCACGCACAGAATGAACACATTGTGATGTTTTCATGAAACTTTTATTACTAAATTTGCCCTTTAACAAATAACAAGAAACAAACGCACAGCTGTACTGTCCATTCCCCCGGTGAGGATCTGGACTCCAACACAGCCTCGTACAGATTGACAATGAAATGAGGGGAGAGGTAGTGACATCAGCTCGCACAAATATAAATAACAAAGAAATGGTATTCATGTGATGCTGCAGATTCTGTAATGTTTGCTGCCGATGGTGGGAATGATGTGAGTGACAGTTGGTGTAAAAAGCTGGCAGCTTCACAGTATTGACTGACAGATTTACCCTGTGTTAACATATTTCAATTGTTTCTATATAATGAAGCTGATGTATCAAACGAGTGTTTGAATATATTTACATTTTCACTCAAAGTTGAAAGTTGATTGTTCTGCTGATTTCAGTTCAGTTAGCTGGTGTGTTCGTCTGGTTAAAACAATATGAACAAGTTCTTGTCAAAGATTTTTCTGACACGCTCACAAGGTCCAACAAGGGAATAATTATCTTATTGCTATAACACTTCCACTTCCAGCACGGCATTCCATGTTTACATTCAGCAGCAGTTTATCAGTATTTCAGCATCTGGGAATATAAGGACTCATTTTATAATTTGTTCAATCCACAATGCCGCGTCATCTTGCTTCCACTCACTCAGTATGTGTGCATGGACCGATTCACACCCACAGCATGAAACCCTCCTATCACAGCCTCAAAAATACACACTGAAACATCCACACAGAAAAAACACGACCTCTTTCAAAACGTGCATAAAAGTCAGCACCAAATAACATATTAGAGAAATTGCAAAGTGCTTGTTTTTTTTCGAAAAATGAAAAGAGAAATCCACATTTTCAACTTCTAAATCTTACATTAGTTTTAAGGGTCTAGTTTAAAACTAATGTACTACCTCCAACGTTTGTACTCGGTTTGGTGGAAAATCCTTGCTGTGGAGGAAATCAAGTCCCATTTATATGTGTGTGTGTGTGTGTGTGTGTGTGTCAGGAGCAGTCGCTGACGGCCAGGAGGAAGGATGTGTGTGTGTGTGTGTGTGTTTGTGTTTGTTGTAGTACATGACAGGAAATGTGTCGTATAATACTCAATTGTATGTCATGCATGCAGTTGTATATAATAATTGAGTTACATGTACATACAGACAGTCTCTGTGTATATTTCATGTATCTGTTCTCATGTTCTCAGTCGTCACCTTCCTCAAAGTGTGTTTTCTGCAAAACCTTTACATGGCGCTCATAGATCTTGAGGGCGGGGCCGAGCCTGATCGACAGGCCAGTCAAAACGTCATTGCGCTGCATGAGGAGAAGAGACTTTCCATCGATTTCCTAACGAAGTAACAAGAGTGAGATGTTAAGTTACAGACACAGTGCCCGTTAGTGGTGGTTCAAAGAGGTGCAGCCTCACCTGGGTCCTGAATGCTGCAGCCTGCTCAGGGAAACCAGCTGCTGTGATGTAACTGACCACATCCGACACTGTCCAGTCCACTGGACTGGCCCCCTCAGACTTCAGAAACCTAGAGAGAGGGGATACACGTTGGTTTACATAAAGAATTAAGGAAAAAATAGGTGATCTTTTATGTTGTTTAGTGGATTTTTCAACTGTCTGTACCTTTGTCGATCATCAAAATCAATTCATAGTCAACAAAACATGTTAATTGTGTATTTGAATACATCTGTGGAGCATGCAACCAAAGATGTGAGAGTTGTGATTATCTTGCTTCAAGTTAGCATTGAAAGCTAAATCAGACACCTGTATAAATGCATAAAGCAGCATAACATTAAAACATCCTTTGCTTTAATCCGTATTCTGACTAGTTGCACTATTAAAGTGAAATCTACCAGACTTGTTACAGATCCACGATATCAAGGACAGAGGATCCTATGCTATACCAGCTCACTCACCCTCCACTGTTAACTCCTCCGTTCATCACTCGCTCCTCAGACAGGCCAGCGTCTCTCGGGGAGGCAGTTGGTGTGAGCAGGCAGGACGACACACCGACCTCTGCCTTACACTCCCAGCCTATGAGAGAAAATTAAGCACAGTCTGTTGTTCTGTCATCACTATTCATAAATAATGAACCCATTTTGAGAATGTCTGTAAAGTAGAACTCACTGTTGAAGACTGTTGAAGACTGGGTGTGGTGGACTCTGACGGGCTGCATGTCATTCTATGTGCGTAGAAGAGAAACGCTCAAACACCGATGCAAATCAACAAATGCAGCAAAAAGACGATATCTGAAAGCTTCGACAGACATTGTGAGAGGTTAAAACCATCCTGAAAACACAACGCTAACAGACAAACATCATGACAGCACTACAACATGACCACATGGAAGTGTCAACGATGATGTGAAAGGTGAGGGAGACATCATGAAAATCTAGAACATACTCGTGAGATTCTCTCCTGCTTTGTCACATACAACCATGTACGGTGCACAATGTATTACTGGCAAAGTACATGCAACTGTGCAGGCACCGGGAGAACATGCAAACGAGAAAAGCTCCAGCCAGACAGCAGATCGGAACCCTGCAGCCTGCCGAAGCATACCCAAGGAAACAAACTGGAGAGTTGTCGATCAAACCGAGTGTGTGCATAACCCCACAGGATTATGGGTAGGGAGGACCTTTATTATTTTGTTAAAATCCACTGGATTGTTCAAACCAAGCACAAGTCACAAACCACCAGTGGAACACTAAACAACATCAGTAAACCCTGTGATAAACTGCACATGTGTTCAGTCCACTATTCAGTTTTATGGGCTCTGTGAGCGCCATCTTTTGTACATGCTGGTGAACTGCAGTTGAGTTTCATGCGATTTTATTAATGGCACAAGCAAATACAATGCAGATTCAAATTCACGGCAGACATTTAGAAAACACAGGTGCTAACAAGAACATTAGTGACATCTCTGTGCTACTGTAGCGTGACCGAGTAACAACACGCACAATAACAGGACCCTGAAACAAAGCAACTTAATGGATCTCAGCCATCTTTAATTTTATTCTTCATGCCTGTGCTTTTCCCACTGTGACATGTCAGGATGTCTCCTGTGGAGAACACCTGTTAATACCTCTAATTACTATGCAGGGGTCAAAAGAAGAAAGAACTCATCACAATTTAAAATTCACACGACAGGGACACGCCATCCTAATAAATGATCTGTGATCATAAAGGTCAACCAACAACATGCCACATTGTCTGCTGCTGGGCTTCGGCTGTGGACCTTTGATGCCCGCAATGACCCTATTCCCAATGTTTCCTGCCTCTTTACATTTGCTTCGTTTCATCATGTCATTGCGAAATATACTTTGGTGTCCCAAGATGCATTCTGCTTGCCCCACAGAGTTATTGAAGTCATACAGAATACTTCAGGTCACCTGTACAACCATTTACATATATGTTGTATTTTAAATCAGGACAATTTACATAGAATCTGACTGTAGATTAACATATTCTGTTCTTTTTCTGTGCCTCTCTTTTCGCTTTTTCTTTCTGGATACTCGTGCAAAATACTGACTTCTTCTTACAATTATTCCCAACAACTGCTGCTGCCAGACATGTAAAATGCATCACTGTCCGCCCAACAAACCATCAAGGGTTCAGAATGAGCTGCGTGCAGCCTCAATTCATGTTATTGGTTAACAACTGGCAAAATGTGAACGTCAAAGACGGTGATTTGATAATAAACGATAATAGACATACACGCTGGCAATAAACAACGGTGGTCGTTATTCAATGAGACACTGTACATGTTTCTGCTCGTTATCCACATAACACACTACTTAAAACAGAGACAGAAGAAGCGAAAAATAATCGAAAGGGTCTATGCCTGTAGGGACCCTTTTTATGATGTTTGCAGGAACTGAAAATAAAAATCTGAGCCTGTCAGCGGTAAAGTAAAGCAGTTTTATTGAACGCACTTTAACGCGAACAATTGTCACTTCTGATTACTTTGCGGCAATTTCACGGTTGCCAGATACAGCACACTGAGGTAATATCCACTGATTACAATCATTTTGATTTTAATCAATTCGACAGACACATATGGGGAAACAGGTTGAAAAATACCGGAATCATCCTTAAAGTACCACAGTTACATTTGAGGGCTTTTACCTGTAATGGAGTATCACATTCTGGTATATATACACATGGTATTGAGATGTGGGATAAGTCATTTTGACTTGTGTTGATATTGTATAAAAATGCAATTTACCAGTGCCTCCATAAGTAGCCGATCATTGGGGACAGTTTTCTCCTCCATATGTGTGCTGTTATATTGTGACAGGGAAGCTCCCTGAACAGGTGGACACAGTGTCCTGGTGAGGGGGTCCTTCCCTGAGACACCAAAGCCAAACGTAGATAGGAGTGGGAAGAATGAGTTATATTTAAGAACAAAGACAGAAAAGATTTGAATTATACTTGAAAACATGAGTTATCACCACTAATGCTTATAGTGATTATTTTAGCGGCACGAGTAGCAATAAAACCTTTTAATTTGAATAAAACTGTATACACATATGAATGTATTGGGGTATACATGCATGCCCAAACTCATTCACAAACCTTTGTCACCATGCTGCTGCTGATGGGAGCTCTCCTGCTTTGTTGCCGTCTGGATATCAGCAACTTCAGAGGCATTCTCAATGAGGCCTGTTGGCGTTGTCATGGCTACCGGGGATAACCCTCCCTCCCCATCAGAACTCATGGGATTCTCCTCTTCCTCATTAGTTTCACGTTCTTCTTCTTCTTCCTCACTGTCGGTAACCACATGCTCACTCTCCTGGAGTGATGGAGACGGAGGCTGTAGTGACAAAGTTGTATGGTTTGATTAAAAATGTCCCTTTAAAAGGTGAGTAAAGGGGAGAATAAGCCTCTCCTTCTTCATCATCATCACCGTCCTCATCATCATCATCATCCCGAGAATAAGTTATTTTTCAGGCCTGCCTCATGTTACCGTTTTGAACAGTATACAAGGTTTGTTGTGCCTGCTCGGGGAGAAAAGTCCTTCAAGTGCAGATGAAAACCGCCTCCCATTTGGAGAAAAACAGATATCATAAATAACTGCAGCCGCCTACTGTAGCCTACCAAAGTCTGCACACGCAGGGGGGAGGAGAGGGGGAGGAGTGTGCTGTCAGGAATGATACAAAGGATTTAATGAGGCACGAACGGGGAGAGATGTGGGGATAACGAGGGGGAGAAACAAGTAGAAGTGGCTTATGCAAAATGCAAGTAACGACCAACGTCGTCTGTTTGGGCTGGGTCCTCCGGCCGGCCGGCCTGCGCGACACGGCAGCGCGCACCGGAGGGCGGCAGCGGCAGGTCGCAAGTTTAGACAGACATCGCTTACACCACCAGCTTTTACCTCATAGATAAAGTTCCTTTGAGCAAGATGAAATGTTATTGATCCCCAACCAGTGTTGTTGCAACGAGACCAGAAGCTGCTCGTGCTCGCGCCATGCAGAGACGCTCTTTATGAAGCGCGCGCTCATTAGGTGTGCGCGTTTTTAGGAGCCGGGGATGCCGCTCCGGAGATGTGCCCGCACCTTTTGTGCAGGAAGCCGAGCCACACACACATTTGTCGAGGTAATAGTGGACACATGCAACACAGACACATCCCCTCTTAATAAACAGACAGGGAGAAAATTCTTCTTCCTAAATGTTTATGTGCCCGAGCATATTTTTGAATGAGAAACAAGCAAAAATATTCGGCGAAGGAAGTGGAGCGAGACCTGGTGCCGTGTGTGCGGGTTTATGACCATGATCATTAATTTATCAGCAAGCCGCCAACAAGGCTGCACAGCGCGCTGCACACCCGGGACGTGTGGGAAATATTAAGTTCGCATTGCCCACCTTTGTCGCGGAGTGCTTGTCCTGCAGTGCGCTCTTCACAAGTCCATCAACGGACGCATTCTTCGGCAGCGGCTCCTCCACCACCATCCCCCTCCGTGGAAGAGTAATGTTCCCGCAGCGGGTCCTGCGCAGCCTGCCCCTCGCCACCTCTCTGTCCATGACCACTTTGACTTTGCCTCTGGTTAGCTTCTCCTCTGAAAGCCGCTCCTGGTTGCTCAAATCGCCCAAAATCTCCTTCAGCCCGAGCGGCTTCATGTGGCTTCTTGGGGCGGCGGCGGAGCCTCCTCGGAGGCTCCTTTCGGACAGGCTGCGAACAGAAGCCACCAGTCTATCGCCCAAGTCGGAGTTGTCATGGCTCCCAGATGTTGCGGTGTTCCCTCCGACTTGAAGTTTGGGCTGAGGGGGCACCGTCTGCCTCTGTCTGTCTGGATGGAGACCGCTGGCGCTTCCTGGGCAAGTTTTGTTCTGGGTGTCAGGTGGCTCCCTTTCTCCTTCAGCTGCACTGGCTCCGCTCGGTGTTGTTTTGATAGCATCACCGCCGTCGCTTGTTCTGTGGCTGACACCGGGGGACGGGCAGTCCCCCACTTCCTCATGTCCTAATCTCCCGTGTCTCGATGCACTTGCTGTCTCCTCTTCCAAGCCGCTCCCGACAGCGCAGCCCGTTGTTGCGCCACAACTAAGGGACCCGTTCCCGCTACTCGGGCTGGAGTCATGCCTGACCTCCTTGTCGTTGGTGGTGCCGGCCGGTGTTTGAGTGTGAGAAGCTGGGCTGGGCTCGGAGTCCTCCTCCTGGTCGGTGAAGCTGTGCGCGCTGTCGCCGTTGTTGTTCAGATGTTTGGTCCGCTCCCTCGCTGCCTCCGCGCCGCTGCCGCCAGCGGCCGTAAACTCACTCTTCTTTCTGCTTTTCCTCTGCACCTTCGCCGCATTCCGGTACGATATGGACCCCTTGTAGCTAACTTTAAGCACTGTCTGCTCCTGAATCAGTTTTTCCAGTTCTGTCCTGGTTCTGTCCGGGTCTGACCCGTGTCGTCTCCGGACCATTCGACAAATCCTCTCAAGGTCTGGACGAGCTTTCCTCGAGCGGAGAGAGTCGATTGTTTCCAATATCCACTCCCGGTACTTATTGGGTCCGGACATCTTCTCCTGCTGTTGCGGATGTGGTTCGGCCCGAGTGCGTCTTTTTTCCCTCTGTTGTCTCACAAGTGACGCTGTGTCAAAGCTGAAAGCCAGAGTGCGATCCCCGGCTGGAGGACGGAAGCCTGCTTGGTACGTATGCGTTCGTTGTCCACATTGTGCGCTTAAGGTGGACCGAAGATGGCGCCTGGGTCTCCGCCAGCGACATAAATGGCATTTAAGGTGGAATTGGCTCAATTTTGGCGCATCAGAGAGGAGTTCTTTGTTTGTACTCTCAAAAGTAGGTATGTTCTACCATCAGTCAACGATAACGAATTTCACACACACACAGAGCCGACTTGGAGAAGACAGTAGTGTTTTTAAGAGAACAAAACAGCCAGGCGGTCAACAGATGGGCGGAATCATTCTGTATCAGGCGGCAGTGATGGATGTCTGACCTCTAGGATACAACACTGTAGGCTACCACCGACCAAAATATCTCATCATCTGTTCACTTCCCCAACCTGCAACTACTGACCCGTCAAAACACCCGGAGAGGACACACAAGTTCAGAATTTTACAAGTAAAACTTTATTGGAATGATACTCATGTTGCAAAATATTACACTTTGTCGTATTTTAATGTCAATGTTCCCGTGACTTTAGACGCTTCCCTTTGCAGTGTGTGCATGAATGTGTGTGTGTGTGTGTGTGTGTGTGTGTGTGTGTGTGTGTGTGTTAGGGGTAACATGGATCACATTAGGGTCCCTCATTTCTCTAAAAAGTGCGACAGTATGTAGCATTGTGCCTGCATCCAGGGGAAGTTGTATCACTGCAAAAACATCGAGGAGACACAGAATAGTATTGTATTATAACCTGGAACATCTTGTCCATGATGATACAATCAACATTCAACTTGACATGGAGGAGATACAGCGAATGTGAAGTCTCAACAAGTGGAATAATATAAATGTCTGTAAATCAGTTAATAACCATATCACCAGCTGCTGACTACAAGTAGGCATGCAGCTCACCATCATCAATCTGCCAACATTAGTTTCGTTTGATTCATCAATAAAACTGAGTTGTGCAGTTGTTTCACCTGAAACACTGCTCAGTAGCAGAGCACTACATATAAAAAAAGAAAGGAGTGTCACACAGAGGAGGGCATACACCCTGAGGTGACAAGGTGGTTGCTATGTATGTGAATCATTTCATAGACATAGTCTTCGAAAGCCAATCAACCCAAAGCTTATTTACTGGACAGGACCAAGGCTGATTACAAACCAGGCAAACCCCAGGGCCCAGAAAGCTACATGTTCCCTGTGATAGATGGTTTGTGGCATTAAATCATAACTTTGTTTGGAAATGTAAATTATTTAAGCACAATATCAACTGTTCTGATTATTGGTGGAAGTATATTGTACCATTTAGTTCATATTAATTACGGCGCGTATATGAACTACATAAGATATGTCGCTTTTTTAACATCTGGCCACACATCAGATGAAAATGAGCTTTCTAGGCGAGCTCTGACTCATGTACAGTTCTAGTTCTGGTGTCGCAACTTGGCAGTGGACACAGACTCTTAAGAGAACTACAGCCACCGGGAACGTTGAGTTTAAAGGATGTGAGTGTTTACCAGCCGGTGAACGACGGTTGGAGCAGTATTGATTCCCGGCATGGACATTCTTTGGAGTTTGACTGATACAAAAATCAGATACTGCTTTAAGTCTTGCAAGTTATTCAAAAGAATAGATGCAGTGTACTAAATCACTGGAGATCCCATTCAAGACTCGTCGATGCAGTTGATAGTGTGCTTACATGGTGCATATTACATGAATGTGTTTGATCAGAAATCTTGGGCCATTCCAGCATAGTAATACTGTACACAATGTACAAGGGAATGCTGGGTTAACAGGGATCTAAACCTTATCTCAAACAGATCATTTAGTCCGCCTTGATTTCAGTTCATTTTGAATATCAGTAGATAAAGATACACTTACACAATTGCACATTACAAATGTGTAATCTTGGGAAAATGCTGCTTATATTTCACTACATCCAAAATGCTTTGGACAGGATTTATCATGTGATGTTTAAAATGATGGGAGAAAAACTGACACACCAGGTATTTACCAAATGAAAACATCTTGATAACAGTGACACGTTGAAATAGAGCTATAACAAAGACATTTGAATGCTTTGAAATAGACATATCATATCCTTTGTTGTTCTTTTAGAAATCCCGAATGGCTAACTGTTACCATGACCATAATTTTGCCATTGCTTAGGCACTCAGCTCAGTAGCTAAGGAGGCATGGAACACCCGAACTGTGTCATGCACTTTAAATAGGCAGGTATTAAACTGTGCACTAAGGACATATAGTCTTTTCTTAGTACAAGCTCTACTCAGCTCCAGATGCTCTACCCTTTCCTAACCAGTTCATTGGAGTGCCAGTTCTCGTTGCATCATCATCACCACATGAGAAACATCATTAAACAAAAAGAAAATGCATGGTGTAAATACAGAAATGAGAACGGGAGTTCAGAGTTATTGTGACACGTCAGACTGTGGTCCAACGTTCGATAAGCGGAGAGGGCTGAGAAGATGGATAAAATTACAGATGCTTATAAAAGACCTTAAGGCCAAAGCACGCTATCCAGACCACAATCAATGACAAGTCAAAAAGCTCTGGTGACCGCCAGCCAGAAGCAGTTTGAGGTACTCTGCCTCAGATGGTCTGTTTCAGTTGGATTTGGCCAGCGCAAATTTGGTGATTCAACATGCAGAAAAACAAAATGGTTTGGAAGGGGATAACTATGGAAGACGCTTACCAAAAGTCTTAAGCTTCCCTTATGTTCCTCTTAATTCGAACCAGACCTTTAGTGTCTATATATCCTAAGCAAGCGTCTCTCCTACTTTCATCACCTGTTGAACGCTTTCTGTTTATAGTGTCTCTATTGATATGTTCAAACCTGAGATACCATTATGTGATGGTGTTCCTTCACAACACCAGTAAAACTGAGATATTTCCCTATCCACACTTCTTTGTTTGTTAGCGTGACATGATTTCATTGCAGTCGCTAGTCCCTAATAATATTTAAAACGGACTGATGTAGATATGGAAACAAAGATATCAAGTATTGATGGCGTTCCAGAAGTAACCCTGACTGACCTTTGTTCCCCAATGTGTCATCTTTCTGAACACATAATGCACCACACGGTTTGTTTTTCTTTTGGCCAGTCAGTTAGCCAGGGAGAATGCTGTCTGCCACAACGAAGGGTTAGGGTTCAAATTCTTTTGGGAAACAAATGAGACATAAATGCAAAAACAAAAAGTCATCAAGCTGAAAGTGCGTATGTATATGATTCATTTACATTTTCACTTTAGTGCGTCTCTTGCTCACCAGGGGAAAGAGTAAGTCAGCCATTGATCACTTCAAAATTAAGAATGTTTTGTGCAGACTGACGCCTCAACTTGTGCGAGTGTCAATGACGGACAGACTGACAGCAGATTAGAACAGACTGGCTGATTTTCTCGTTCATGTGGCAGAAACATGAATAAATGATAAGGAAACAATAGCAGAGCAGAGAAGATCGTGGGTGAAAATCTGTGGAGGCACCTCTACATAACAGTGGTTCCCAACACCAATGGATCTGAAGCACAACTTCATTATAAAGGGATCCATAAATAAGACAGAATAATAAATAATTACAACAGAAAAGGCAACACTGCTGGTTATCAGTCTCCTTGCTCTTCTTCCCTTCTCAATTCCAACTTTCTCTTTTTTTGCAGCTGGTGCTTGTGATAGGACAGGAGACAGTACTCTCTCCTTATGTTTCCCACTTGACCAGCCTACCTCTGACTCTCCCTGCTTCCTCCTCTCTTCCTCTCTCGCTCGCTCTCTTCACTCTAGAACTCAGCAAACTCCTTGGCACATTTCTCAGTGAAGGAAATGCGGATCTCCTCCTCTTCGTAGTCATCAAAGTTGCTGGTGTCGCCTGGTCCTTTAAACTTGGGGACAAAAGGAGCTTCCACCTTTAGAGGAAAAAAGAAAAGGTTGAGAAGATAACGCCACACATGGCAGTCACACATCTACACAATACACACATAGTATATACACGTGCCTTTTTCTGGTAGATGGCAATCCAGTCGGTGGTTGAAAACCACTTGTGTCCCTTGATGTCGTTGACCC
>CAAKHC010003079.1:0-14623 GCA_901007825.1 Macroramphosus scolopax | reverse complement strand
ATGTCGTTGACCCCATTCTTGAGGTTCCCGTACCGTTTTGTGAGATCAACCTGTGGATAAGACCAATACCTCCATTTAACATGATTATTCATTCAGACCACGGAGCAAAGCTAATAAAAGCTGCGATATTTGTTTCCACCTGTAGCAGGTTCCTTAGAAGGTCCTTCAAGTCTGAACTGAAGTGAGATGGGAACCGCACCTACGGGGACCACAAGAAGAACTTAAAGATTTAACATTCAGCCAAGTGACCAGACGTCCTACTGGATCCATCATAGTTGGAATCACTTCACACACACACTCTACTCTCATACTTGTTCCCTTCTCGACACTAGTGCAGGCATGAACACACATCCCTGTAACACATTCACTCCCGTATCACCAAGTTTCAGTGAGTGAGGTTAAGGGAAAGCAGCTCAGCGCACCGATGGAAAGCCCAGTTGAAGCTAAACCATCAGGAAACAACAGATCATCGCCACCTTTAAGGCTGTCACACAGCCTACATGAGGCTGTAAGTATATGTAGAGAGGCTTCTTTACTAACCCTTCCATGGCGGATTGAATAAAGCAGAGGACTTCAGTGGGTAATGCAGGCATCATTAGGTCGCTGGCTCAAAGGCAGTGCTTTTTTTTGTTTACAAACAATATTGATCTTGTTGAGGTAATTTGATACACTCACTTACATGGTAACAGTGACACATTTTAATTTAGATGTTCTCTTAATAAGGTGTAGATACTTTGAACTACAGTGCGAACAGCATCAGATTTCCTCAAAAAATTATTTGGCTGAATAATTCTCTCATTTCCCATTGGCCATTGCACTCTGCCCTTCTCAGCTGTATAGTGTATGAATATATATATGTATGAAAACTTTTTTACAGAACTTAATCCAGAAAAAGAAGATGCTGGGGGCCATTTCAAAATGGAGTAATAACATACTCTGACCAGCAGGGTGTGCTCTGACTCCATTGCTTTCTGATTGGAGTTTAGCCCACTGACATTTTTTCAGAACAAAGTTGTAGCAACTCATAGCTAGTTTGAGAGAGTAGTGGTATAGCAGAAAGGACGTCAGACGCTTTGACATAATCTGAAAATGTATTTACACTCATGTGTAGCATATAGCTAACTTAGGAGCAACAACTTCAGTGTGTCTCTCTCCTCCAAATTTAGTCCATTAAAGCTTTGTGAAGTGTGACATCTCATTTTGTTTATTTTGTATTTTTGAAAATACCACAAAGCCGTTTCTGGGACTATTATAGCAACTCGATACTCCACTTTGTCCCGGCCAGGGGGCAACTGTAACACTCACACACCGTTGACTTCCTGCAACAATTCAGCTCCAGAGACCATTCAGAGGGAGACTGCCCACATGTTCTGTCAGGCTCTTTCTATGATGCTGTCAGACACTGATAGTAATAATTGGAGTCAAACACCTTTTTCATTTACAGACAGTTGCACTGCACCAGTTACAATCATTCCATACAACAAATGCAATATGGTAATGGTAATCAGAGCCAAACTCACCTTCCCTGATACGATTTTTTCATAGATCTGAATGGGCTGATCAGCAAAGAAAGGGGGGTACCCTGCTGCCATCTCATAGACAAGTACGCCCAGCGCCCACCAGTCCACTGCCTTGTTATATCCCTGGTTGGTTGACAGAAGAAGGGTTGAGAACATAGAGAAGGACAAGAAAGTTAGAGACAGGTGAGATACTACACTCAATCTGTGCATCCCATCATCTACAAGCATCATAAGCCGAATTCTTTTGAAACAGCATATTTCGTTCACTTCCATAAAGTTACAGGGGTTTTACTGTTAATTTCTGGCTCTGAGTTTTGTGAGCTCTAGCAACACATCTGCAGACGCTACTAAAGCTCACAGGCCAAACATCCAAGTGACCAAAAACACCGTCTATAAATCCGTATAGTTTCCCAGCATTATAAGATGGCAATTCCAAATAATCTTTTATTATATGCAGCTGTCTTTTATTGTCAATAAAAGTCGAGGAAGGAATGTTCGTATTGAACAACAGTATTATTCAACTGACAAAAACTGTTAATTTGCGACAGGCCTTTGTGGTTTACCTTGCTAAGGATTATCTCTGGAGCCAAATATTCTGGGGTGCCACACAGTGTCCAGGTCCGGCCCTTTACTCGTTTGGCAAAGCCAAAATCTGTTACCTGTAAGAGGAAAGGAAAAGGGCAACGACGATTGTGAAAAAAGAGGGAAAGATGAATATTAAAAAAAGAAAAACATACATTCTCAGAGTTTGATACATGGCCAAGACTTACGGCAGAAAAAGGAGAAGAGAGAAAACAACATCCCAAATTCTGAATTTAGGAAGTACTTGTATAGTTAAAACGTTGAGGTCACATGAGTAAACTGTATAAAGAGTTCACAGCATATCGCAACAATTGTGACAACAGCAAACGTTAGTTGAGTTAGGCCTGCTCGATTGCTGCAAAAATCATAATCACAATTGTTTTGATCAATATTAAGATCATGATTATTGATCATGATTGCTCATTGACTTTGGAACCTGATGCTTGCTGGTTGTGTTCCTCATCAGGCTCCTTGAAACCAAAGGTTTCCAAACAGCTGGCTTTATCTTTCTTGTTGACCAATAGCTCTCTTTGATCATTCTGCTCCCAAAACATTAGAGCTTTATTGCGAAAGAATGCGACAGGATAATAGTTTGATGTCAATTATATAGTTGGCATGGTCACTGGAAGCCAACATTGTAAATATCCCAGCATTGCTCGTTATGGTTTTGCAGGCATAAATCTGTCTGTTAACAGGATTAAAAAAAATACTGGACTGATTTGCAACGAACTTGTTACAGGGTTGTGGAACCCATTTAATTTTAGGGCCTATCCATTCAACATAGCAAAATAATTGGTTGGTGCTGGTGTTGGTCTGCCCATCTGTCTACAGTATTACGGTTCAAGATGTCCTGGTGCCACGTTGCAGTCCACATCATCCTTTTTATTTTTAGAAATATTAAACGGACCTTCATGAAAATATTACCTCATGTTTCTCTCATGTCTGAGTGCACTTATAGTTGTAAATAAAATGTGATTAACTGTCCAGCCATGTCACACTTGCCAGGTATCCACCAAGTATAACTTGCTTTGGGTAGGGTGGTATCACTTAGCAGACGCTAGCAGTAGAAACTAAAGTTAGCATGCCTCAAATTCAAGGTTCTATTGATGAATTTCCATTTCTGAATGAACTAATAAATCGAAAGACAGAGCACTAAGGTATTTGTTCAAAAAATATTTGTGAAATGTTGGTGAATGTGATGCTCCGGCCAGTTTGAAGCTGCTATGCAGCATCAACGACAAACATCAGCTAGCTAGCTAGCTTATTCTGCTAATGTTAGCTACATCACAGTGCTAGTCTGTCAGTCAGAATGGTCACTGAGATTTCAGACAAAAATAAAACAAAACAAGGAGCACTACGCACAAGGAGAAGCTGTGGGAGAGAAGGGCGTAAATGTTTGAGGTATGTGGAGCAAAGACACAGAGCTCTCCTGCCTGGAAACTTAGATATCTAACAGGCTTTCAGGTGGCTGTGATTTTTTAGATGTGATGTATAATTTAGGTCTTGTGAATGTCTGTTCTATAAATGTATGCAAGAATGTACGTATAAAGTGTTAAGTAAATAATATATGATCACCCTTTTGGTTCTCCCTGCATGAAGGTTTATTTACCTGTATGTAGCCCTGTTGGTCTATGAGCAGGTTTTCAGGTTTCAGGTCTCTGTAGATCAGGTCCAAAGCATGCAGGTACTCAAAGGTCAGGACGATCTGCGCAGCGTAGAATCGAGCATGGGGCTCACTGCACGTGCATGCCCACACAAAAACAGGGAAACACAAAAAAACAAAGCAGTTGAGTGCAGAGCTCAGTGCAGACCTGAGATGAATAAAGGTAAATAGAACACAGTAGAGCTAAAAAAGAGAAAAGAGCACCACAGAGATGAAAAAAAACATGACAGAATAAAGAGTGAACTGATTGTAAGATCATAAGGAAACAGAACAGAGTAGAGTCCCTACAACATGCACTGTGCACACACACTAACCTAAATCTGCCAATTCTTCGTAGATGGGAGAACATCTCTCCACCTGGTACATATTCCATCACCATGTAGAGGTTAGTGTTGTCCTGGGGAAGACAGAGGGGCGTTAATCACACACATGGAAATGGAATTGTGGCTCAATATAAATTAATTACCCTATAAAAGACAGGTGCTTGTAACAGTATCTTTAATCCATTGCATGTACAATTGAATTTTCTGTAGATCCTTTAAAAAGCTAAATAACACAAGTTTAAGGATACAAGTCTGAGCCTGTTTCTAGCTCAACACATGAAAATAAGACTCAGAATAACTCTACCCAAGATGAGTTCATATGTGTTTGCTGTTGACCCTTGACTCTTTTGTACAGGAATATCTGGTTAATAGGTTTATTTGAGGAATCAAGGAAATACAATCCCAGGGCATCTGAACAACTTAATCTGAATAAATCCTTAACTGGAGTATGGCCATCAGCTCGGTGACTCTGCGTAGGTACGAACAGTCGCTGACAAAGCTGGCATGTGAGAGTAAAATGTCAAAGAAGACAAGTGTTGGTTTGCTTCTGGTCTTCTTGCATGTGCGAGGCCAAGCTTGCTTCACTCTGTATTTGCCGATGACATACCCGTCAATGGATTAATTGCCAATAATGAAGGAAGTGCTTATGAGATCAATAAATTCACAGAGAACTTTTAAACGTTTGCAAGATTTAAGAGGTGGCAGTTGACTTTCGTAAGAACTAATGGCTTGATGTGTGAGTTGACTTACGGTTTTGTTGTTAAAAAAACACTTGGAAGGGGTTTTGACGATAAACTGACCACAAGTGATTTAGACAAACACATCCCAGCCTTGACCACATCCCCACTTTCAGTTAGAATGGCAACAATTGGTCAATGAGTTGGTTGATTATTCACTGTCCTTAAATAGAAATGGCCGGGTATTTTTTGCATAATTCTGTTAACAAACAGACATATGCCAGCAAAAACATAATGTCCGTGTTAATACTCAAATATTTGCCATTTTCTACAATCAAAAATGCAGATTTCAGCGTCGATAGTACAGTGATTTAACCCTCCTGTTGTCTTCGGGGTCAAAATGACCCGCCACTGTGCTATACACAGAGGACAACAGGAGGGTTAATGCTGCCTAATTGTTCATGCTTGTCAGCCTGACAAAACAAGACATTTGAAGACATCACCTATCATATTGGAAAAGTATTAATTTATCACTATTTTCTGACGGATTATAGATAAAACGATTCATAGAAATATGCAGATTAATCATTAACATAAACAACTGTGCAAACACATGCAGTCTTTAGGTGTATTCAGCAGTCATTGGCGACTCTTTTCATATTCTCCTGATTGAGCAAAGTTCAAGGAGTAGGTGTGACTTTGATGTTTTAAATTATGAATGAATTTCAGACGACCTTTGTGTGCAATACACAGTTCCAACACATAAGTCATGGCCAATCAGAAAAGAGTATTCCCCCAGACAATGGTATAATATAAAATGCCCTACACTATGAGCATCAGGTTATGCTGTAAAATAACTAGTTTGAGAAATGTGGGCTACAGAATAGAGGCCAAAAGTTTTTACAGATATTTCAAAGAGCCACTCTAAAAGGTGAAGTGGGAACAATCCAACCCTGCATACTCTGGTTGATCACCGTGTGACGTAGGTGTGAATGTTTATGGCATGGAAACAGAGTTCCAGAAGCTAAAAGACTATCCGATAGTAAGATCAGATGGTTAACATGGGCAGGAAAAATGTGCTACCTTGAAGACATCTTGCATGTTACAGCCATGATGGATACTTCATTGGGTCATGACAGTTTTTTTTTGAATGACAATCAAGCAGGACACATTTGTGCACTCATGATGGCCACCTGATAGACCCAGCTACTCACTTTACATAGGACAGCTGGTGTGAAACATTATTTCTCAGCAGACTGCCCTCCTAAACATGTACAGGACAGACGAGCAGTGAGTACGCTTGTGCGATGGATAAGGGGAAGCTGATGATCGGACAGGGGGAAACCCACAAACCCACATATTCCTATGAAGACACAGACGATCCAAAATTCTCCTTACCTTGAACGAGTACTCTAATCGCACCAGGAAAGGAAAGGTGACAGCCTGAAGAATTCTCTTTTCATTCAAAGTGTGCTCTATCTGCTTGAGCTTTACCACCTGAATATCAGAGAAAGGGAGAAGGTGACAGGGGCAAATAAAAATAAAGATTTTTTTTGATTTGTTTCAATATACTGTAGATACAGTGAATCTTTGTTTTATAATAACACTAGCACCAATACCTGACGTGGCCTTGGAGAAATACCTTGATGGCAGTATTTGCACCTTTAATTTGAAATAATTTAAAGACAAAGATACCTATACTAGGTACCTATATTATTCTCACAAAAAAAAGTACAAAGTTCAAATATATTTTCAAACATAACCAGACAAACTGTTTCACAGTGCATGACATTAGTGTTCTTCCCATTAGAGGAAGAATTAACGAACACAGAGCTGGAACCTTGCATAGCCTGAGCCAAAACAAAAATGCATGCTGTATATTTAATTAGTAAAGTGGTTAGAAGGGGCTCCTATTTGTACTCGCAGGGTACTTACTGTACAGCATGAAATACATCGCATGGCCATTATCTAGATCTAAGAATCTTTCAGAATTTGTTTTGTGAAGAATTGTGGCCTTTGACCGACAGTTAATCCTTGAGTCCAAGAGGATATTTGTGCCAGATGTCAGAAAAGAATCTACATACTCACCTTTAGTGTAGTTTGACTAACCTCCAGGCTTTCGGGCTGTGAGTAGGATTGACTCACGGTATTGTTGGATTTACAGGATTTTAACATTAATGTGATGTTCTAGCATTTTAAGGTTCACGCTCGACTAGCCAATTACTCAAAACCATTTCCGAGTGTTTTCTCTACAATATTTCATCTACTATGTGGGAATAATGTTATTCTATATTGGATATCAAAATTACTGTTATGTGATCAGCATGAAAATAAATGTTAGCTCAGCCTATCTAGCCGATATCTGATTCAGCAAAAGCATCTCCAACAAAGTTAAAATGCCTACGTGCTATTTTTTCAATCTCCATAAAAGTGTCCATATCTATATATATTTTTTTTATCATTGACAATTATATCTCTTCTTTCACCCTCCTAAACAACATGTGTGCCAATGTGGTAAAGTTCCCTTTCACTATAAGCACATGTAAATGACCTCCATCCAACTGTTATCACACTGACCCGGACTGACCTTCTGCTTGTTGAGGATCTTCATGGCATAATGCTGTCCCGTTTCTCTGTGCCTGACCAGCATAACACGGCCAAACGAGCCCGTGCCCAGGGTTTTCAACCTCTCAAACTGCTCCAGGCAAGCAGTGTTCTGAACAGACAAAGCAAAAAAGATTCTGTAAATTCCTGGGATAAGGCACGACAGGGCTTCTGGCTTGGGAGGGGAACTTTTGGATTAATGTTTCCTATGTTTATCATTTACTATTCATTTAAGATTATGAGTTTTTTTGTATATTTCAGCAAATGTCCGATACAGCAGAAAAGTAGTAATGAGAGAAATTACTCTGCTGTTAATTTTCTAAATCTATTTATATAAACATCATAAAGCATGACCTTCTCTGACTTTGAACACAATGATGGAGCTTGATTTGACACATCTTCTGATTTGTCTTCTTAGCCAAGCAAAGCAAAAGCAGTGTTATATAAGAAGAGAAAAAAACATTTTTACAGTTATTTCTGGTTTTACATGGAACTTTGTTTTTAATGTGCAGTTATAGTCAAATAGGTTTGTTTCAAGCCCTGGATGTCAAGACTTCTGTGTGCACTTTTGGTGACTTTATCTTTATCAACTTTTGAATAAGCTTTAATCAGTGAACTACTGCAACATAAACAAGAAACTGTATCACACTAAACAGTTAAAATAAGTGAACTTACGAATATCTATGATTTATTCAAACACACTATCAAACTCTCTCTCTCTCACACAGGATCAAACTTTCTCACGAACAATCAAACTTTCTCACAAACTATCAAACTCTCTCTTTCAGAGACTATCAAACTCTCTCACACAAAGACTATCAAACTTTCTCTCAGACAGACTATCTTTCTGACATATAGAATATCAATCTCTCTAGCATACAGACAATCAAACTCTCTCACACAGACTATCAAACACTCTGACATAGAGACTATCAAAAACTCCGACACAGTCTATGAAACTCTCTCACAAAGATCATCAACCTCTCCCATTCACAATCAACCTCTCTCACACAATCATACTCTCACACACACAATCAACCTCTCGCACACACAATCATACTCTCTCACAAACTGCCAAACTCTCTCACAAACTGCCAAACTCTTTCACACTTAGGTTTCATTGTGAGTGAGAGTTTGATAGTGCATTCGAAGCTGAGAATTTTGGCCTAGACAGCAACTCATATGTATAAATTAGGGATGCACACAACGAACACTGATATGAGCCCAATACTGATGCAATAGCTGGGATTTAAATGAATAAGAAATAATTCAGTATATCTATACATTTTCCTGTTACATTTTGTTTTATGTCAGGAAAGCAATCTTGCCTGATGTTGCCTAACACAAAAAAGAACAACCCACACAGACATAGTGAGGTTTGCATTCAATCATTCAAACTCTGGTATTGAATCAGTACTAGTATTTTCAGATATCCACAACACAGGTATATAATTAGTATCTGGACTGAAAAAGCTGGCTCATTGCATCTATAATATTCATTTTAAAAAGTGAAGAGGCAACTACATCAAAGCCATCTATTTAATAATACACTCTCTGGCTAATCAAAATCAAGTACTTTTCTTGGTCATAGTTTATATGAGAAATTCATAAATGGAGAACGTTACATGTACTGTGTAATGTAAAGAACACTGATAGAGGTCATGTATTTGTAGATTTGTGACTGTAAACTATGTGATGCCTAAAACGTTGTTGCATGGCCGCACACAGAAGCCAACTTTTTAAACTGATTTTATCAAGGTGTCTAGTTTATGAAAGTGATCCAATAAAATGTAATGCAGTGTTTCAGCTGTTACAATCCTTACTTGGAAGGCAATATTAACATTTGTAATACCACAGAATTGGATTGAAATTCTCCTCAAGGTTTGACTACAAGCCAATTAAAACAAATAAAGCCGATTAAAACAGTATACAAATGTATTTTTCACTCTTCTTTAGTGCTAGGTGACCGCTCATATGTGAGATCACTAACCTGAGCAGGGTTCTCCCACTTCTTGAGGAAGTCCTCTTTGGCTTTAACAAGGAACTCCTTGACTGTGGAAAATACAACCACCAGTGTTTACAGAAGAAAAGCCCCCCCCAGACAAGGATGACATGCCAAATGCCAAATTGCTTTCAAACACAGCATAGTTTAATATAGCACCTCAGCCCAGCAGGATAAACACTACATTATATTAGGAGATCAAGCTTAGCTGTGTCCAATACATTTTAAAATCAGATAGTCAGACAAGCAGAAAACATGGAGCATGTGTCAATACATCACAGTTTACAATAGTGTTCACTTAGTACAGTGGAGATTTGTGGAGGCAAGAGAATGAACCCCGATATAAACTCTGAAATGGAGACTAATCCTTAGCCCGTAAGACTTCAGAATAATTTCATCTGTAATTCTGAAGATAACTTTTTCCTGTTTTTATGATTATTTTAATTTGATATCTGAAAATGGAAGTAATTGTCCACGACCTGAATCAAACAGCCGATGCTGTAGTTGTGTCATACACTGTATGTCTTTCAAGGCTTCCCATGAGCGTTCTAAAACCTGGGAAAATAACCCTAATATGCCAAAATATAAAATTGACAGAGAATAAATGTCTCCAATAGGTTGCATCATGGCATTTTCATTGATCATTCATAGCCAGTATAAAAAGGTGACATAGCTCTGCCACTTTGAACCTTCTTTTTTTTTACTTTTTTGTCTGTTTTAAGGATAAAAAAATACATCAAACGGCTCTTCAATGAGAAAGGAAAACAAAATATTTTAAGCAATCATGAACCTAACCTTTAAACTTTCCTAATTTTGAGTAGCTCATTTAGACCTAAAACATTTCTTAATATCCACATTCAGGTCTAATTTGGTCATTGCAGGACAGGCTGGGAACACAGACAACGGCTGAAAACTAGTTGCCCTTAAGCAAGGCACCAAATCCTCACCTACAAAACAAATTGTATTTAAAATGATGACACAAGCTTAAGGCTAGTCATGGTGGTGGATCTTAATGAATGAATTGAGAAGCAGGACCTTCAGACAGGCGTCTAATTATCGCTCTATTGCTTGTTATGTCACGCTCACAATAACTGCAGTTGTACCACATCGTTGTCTCTGATCTTTTTAAAAAGAAGCAGGTTCTGCTCAGGAGTGACGTGTAACTTTACTGGAGACGGTACCCACCGCTTTCCATCTCGCTGCCCTTCCTGGCCGTGGGCGCGTTGCCCATGATGACAACTCGTCAACAGGCGATCCCTGGCTCTTTGGTCCTCTCAGTCAGGTCCGAGCTCTATTAGGTATGATCCGTGTTCCCCAAATCCAGCTGAGGCTAACGTTAACTCCGATGTCTTGATCTGTAAGAGGCTGACAGCTGCTGATGCTGATAGCACAGCCGCTCACTCACTGCACGGTCATCAACAACCGGCGGCCAATATCGAGTTTAGATCCCCGGGTTGCTATCGATGTAGTACATCGGTTTCCGAGGGTTCGCTGGACTGTCGAGTCGAGTTCGGAGCAGTTGGCCTGAAACGGAGGATCAAGTCCTCTCCTGTCCCTCCTTGCAGCCCCCGCCGAGTGAGGCCCCCCGGCTCCCCACTTTTCCCCCAGCCCCAAAACAGCAACACAGAGGGTGCGGATGCGATATTCCCAATCAAAATCCGGCCAGTTTGAGTTGCCAAACCCGGCTTTGAAAAATGAAATCCTTATGGGTCCGACAACGACGGGACTTCGTCCAAATCAACATCCCCCCACCCCACCCCCCCGTAGCCCCGGAGACGGGCGAAATGACGGAACTACAGCCGAATGAATGTCCCGCCTGCTCACCAGAACATGGGTTGATTGACAGCTAAAACTTGGGCGCGGATTGGCCAGCACTCTACAGCGTTGTCCACCGAAGCGCTCTGATTGGCCCTTCTATATCCATCAACGACGGTAGCATCCCGCCGCCCTACAAAATTCTAGCGAGTCAAACGTCACCGTTTATTTTCCTCCTGATTGCGTACGCGACTGCATTACCCGGTGTCTCTCCTACCCTGACTTGGCGTGTCTGAACTCTGAGATTATCGATGAATTGAAGGATTACGGCTGACCGTCGACAGCGGTTAAGAGCAATACTTCTACTACCACGTAAAAAACATCCTGCAGTCGCTCGACACCCCTGCCCCTCACCGCCGCCATGCGACTGAAACACGTTTCGTTAAGTGACGTCAAGCACGAGCTATTTTTAGAATTGCTGGTCAGAATTGAACGCACGCGCGGCGCGGTCTGGCTGGCTGGCTGATATCTAAGCGGGTTGCAGACCGCCGTGGAAAGAGGGAATTGTTTACCTGGAGGAAAATCATGGCATCAAAGTCATAAAATTGTTTTAAGATTGGGTGTTGGATAAAACACACAGGTGTCTGGTGTGGACTAGCGACATGAACATCCAGAATCGTCCATCAGCCCCTCCGTGTCATCTTCTCACACCTGTACTACCTACAGGGCAGTGTGGCATGTGGCCAAGGCCAATTATTATCTGGCAACAAAAGGCTTAATTTCCCACATATTTGCATATAAATATCTTTTCATTTCAATTATAATTTGAGCTTGTGTTGTTAATCAAATAAATTAAAAAGCCCGTTTTTTCTTTTCATATTTCTGTTGTTTGTTCATCAATTAAAAAGCCATGAACAAACAACAGAAATATGAAAAGAAAAAACGGTCTGAATCTATCATATTGGGAATTAGCAGCCACCTTCTGTATTATGTATTATTAAAGAACAAAATGCAGTTTGGGATATCAGGCTGTAGTTTATCTGACATGTGTCCTGGATATTAATATAGAAGTCTGAGCAACTGTTATCAGTGTTGTCATGTGGTCTCACCTGAGCTCTGTCAGTGTCAATTTTGTTTGCAGCAGTTGAAGCCTCATTACCTCGTTTTCATTGACTGTCAAGTATTTTATCAAGTATTTTACTTATCCAAAGTTGAGTCAACAAAAAATGACAAACAAAACGGCCATAGCAGAGGGTTATGTCTCCAAATTGTCCAGACATCTAATCCAAAGATATTCAATCTAAAGTGAGTCAACTGAGACAAGCAGTAAATCCTCCAAACAGTGAAGATGGAACCAGTTTGCATTTATCCCTGTTAAGACTTCATTCACTAATCAAGATTGTTTGATTTACTGAAGATCGGTCACATGAACGGGACTTCAGTCATCTATAGAGAGCAGGTGCTAATGCATTAGGTACATTAATATGCACACCAGACTCTAGCAGCTTTACAGGCCATCTATTTAGTCCATTCAATTGAGAGGAGATAAAGTGGGTGAGAGCAGACAGTCCCCCTCCTTTGTGTGCTGCAGTTGCCTAGCAACATGAGGCTAGAGTGAAAATGGAGTAATGCTGCTGCATTTTATGAATGAAACGAAAAAAAATTGAGCCTTAAAAGGAGAAGGGAAAGACTGAGTCGATGCGCGCCACACACACGCACGCGCGCGCGGGCAATGATCTCGCTGTTGTTGCTGTGCTTCCTTCTCCTCCTCCCTCACTAGTCACGTTGGAGCGCAGCTGTATCAGTAAGCTTTGACCAGAAAGCTGCACAACGTCCACAAACAAACTTTATTGACCGGATCACTGTTGTTACAACCCTTGAGCAGAATATAAGTACAAAAACATAGGGCGTCTTTTCATTTTAAAGACAAACTCAGCTCTGGGAAAGCGGTATTTACATTTAGCCTGAAAACTTGACTGCAATATGGCATTCAATTCTCCATGGTCTCCTTTACATACATGTTTTGTGCATAATTACATGGAGATATCTTACACAACTTAAACATTTTCTGTCGTGGCTCATGTTCTCAGACGCATGTTTATGGAGTTTTCTGGATAAGAGTTCAAACTGTTTTTTTTTTCCTTGAGCCATCCTAAAATTATTTGGATGCACCAGGTTTATTTCGCAAATTGATATAGATATCTCAGTATAACTTCTTCCAGGAGCAAGCTACTGAACTGATCTATATTTTACTCCCCAGAGCTTTTTCCACAGGCAATTTCAATGCTACAAATTGACCTCAAATGAGACAAACATTCAGATCAATCAAATTCTTTCCTCTAAGCAGCCGATGCTATACCTGTTCAGAAACAGAGACTGTCGAGAGCAGGGGTGTCAAACTCATTTTCACCTTAGGCCACATCTGCATTATGGTTACCCTCAAAGGGCCGGTTGTAACTGTAAGACAGTATAAATGTAACTACTCAAAATATTTAAATAACTGTCTTTATTGGATAATTACTTATTCAAGTTACAGAATTGTATGCATTTGCATAGATGTAAAAATATATGTTTTTTCTCTGTTATTATAACATAAATCCTTTTATCAGGTTTAGAAACCCGCATTATTCCATGAATCAAAGATCAAACTTTTCAAGTAAATAACGAGGAAGGTCAAATAGGTTATTAATTATTAATATCAATATTTTTAACTTGGTTCAAAACTTTTTTTTATCACAGTCAAAGGAAAGAATTGTAAGGTGCTAAGAACATGCGTGACAGCTGTGGCCTTTTACAACATAAATGGTTGATCAGACCATGTGGGGCTGAGTTATAACAAATAGCCACTAGGAGGCACTATGGGAGTCATTATTGGAACACAGATGTCGTCAGGCCGGGGTTCTGATCAATCATGTGAAATGACAGAAAGATCTGTGCATGTGGAGCTGAGTCACAGCAGTCGTGTTTTTCATGGATCACTGAATTCGCAGCTCTGCCCCTTCCGTGTCATCAGAACGCACTCCGTCCTATCATCAAGGCCTTCTGGCTAAAGTGACCGTATCTGAAAATCAATCTGGTCATCCCAGTCCGTTCAGTACATCAAAGTTCAAAACAAGTCATTTCCTGTCACCACTAGGTGGCGCTATGACTGATAATCAATATTTCTAATCAAGTATGTTCAGGTCTGGACTCTTGTTTTTAGCTCATTCACGTATCATTATCATCAGTGGGTAATAATAATACACTAAATAATGATCACTCGACCTCCCCTATTGACCTGTAGGAGTCAGGGTGGAGGTCCAACCAAACATGTGAGGTTTGATGACGGTCCAACCATGTGGAGCCGATTTATAGCTGGTTGAATTTTGATGGCGAATTATCAAAATTTATGGCACTGTAACATCCAGGCCGTGTGACTCAAATCCTGCACAATTTTCCGTCGCCCAACCCTCCTCTGTACGTGGGCCAAGTTTGAAGATGTTTCGCTGAAATCTCTA
>CAAKHC010003077.1:1869-13694 GCA_901007825.1 Macroramphosus scolopax | reverse complement strand
TTTTTTTTTTCCGGGGGGGGGGGGGGGGGGGGGATCAGTGTCGTTGAGTTGAGGGTATCCGTATGTGTGAACGGGAGCATGCACACGTGTAGGAGGCTGGTTTATTCAAACGGGGAAGCTGCGTGTCGCGCAGGCTCGCCTGGCAGCCTCACAAAGTAGTAAAGGAAAAACTTTTTTTATTTAGTGATCAGAAATGAAGGCTTCAGGTGATGTGTGGGTGTTGCTGTACGACAATCGCGGTACACAAAGTCAAACTGATCCAGCATCAAAGTCTCAACTCGATGTTATGACGCTTCACACCCCGTCCTCCCCGACAGGCTGCTGCCCCGCCGCCCGCTGGGCAGCAGCAGGTGGCAGTAAACAGGTACGTTGACCAGCGGGTCAGACGGACGGACGGACAGACGGACGGACGGATTCAAAACAAACGACTTCCTTCTCATCCCCTCGAATCCTCGTGCGCTCAGACCGAGAGACAAGAAAGCAGCAGATCATTCCCAAAGCACCGAGGGTGGAGAAGATCCAAGACACACAACGAGTCCTCCAACCCAAACAGACGGTCCTTTGCTCCGTTCTGCTGACACGACCCAAGAATTAATTAAACATGTCGGATATTGAGCCCTTCAAAACCAGTGTTTGGTGATGTGTCAACATTGCGGTTGAAGGTGTGGGGGGGGGGCAACAGCTTCACCATTAGTTTAGGAAGGAAGTCACTGAGGTTGATCTGGGCGGCTGCCCTCTGCTGCATGGTCACAAAGGATCCTTCAAGGTGTGGACAGGTTCATGCACACGTGGTTCGGGTCAAAGGTCAAAGTTAACCACTTCCTCCAGGAGGATTGTTGCTGTCAGGACTCTGGTATCAGTTGTAAACATGAGACATGAGATTTAACAAAGTCTGGTGTTCCCTCCATCCTCCGCTGGCCTCCTCCCAGCTTGGATTCCTCCCGTGACTTTGGCCTCCGTCACACTAACATCAACGCGGTGGGTTGGGAGGACCGACCCGATGCGCATCCTCACGACTATCCTGCAGGAATATGGATGCAGAGAGTTTATAGCTCTGTAATATCTCTTGAATTTAAAGCAGCTGCGAGTATATGAATCTCCCTTCCGGCCTTTGAGGTTGAATAAAACAACACACGAACTCGAAGGTGTTCCACCAAACGAGCGTCGGGGCAAATCAGTTCACTCGACGCTGCGTATCCTCGCGCCGCTCCATCATCGGTGTGTGTCCGATGGCAGTCTGCAGTACTTTTATAGAGTTTTTAACAAAGCACTGACTCCACACAGGTACCACTTACACTGCGTTGCTATGACGGTGGCGACGTGTTCAGAATAGATAGCCGATCCTGTAGCACGGTAAAAGGCTGTTTTTCTGGCCGTCTGGCCGGCCTGCCGGCAGTTAGTGGCTAACCTCGTTTATATATTGTAGATGCCAATGTGAGCTGGCCTCAGCTCGCACCCGGTACACAACAGTGTAAACCGCCGGGGCATGGGCTGTGGTCCGCTCTGCTCCATGTCGTCCCCGGGGGGGAAGTGGGCATAGACGTCTGAAGCAAACTCTCCTGTGTGTGTGTCGACTTGTTTGTGTAAGTCTCAACGCTGCTTTCACAGTTTGGTTATGATTTACGGACGGTTTGGTAGATTAGAAGCTCCGGCAGCCGCAGAAGCTCAGACTTTTTTTTTTTATCTTAATGAACGAGACAACTATGTTTGTGTTCTTAATTGTATGTTGGGTCATTAAATTTAATTTAATTATCTCTAACACAACCTGTTTTTTTTTTAGCTCTATTTTGAGGAGCACACAGCTGTCTGGAAGGCGGTGGGTAACTGTATTGGAAAGGAGCATTACAAGTAATGATGTCATCTTTCCTTGCGCAATGGCTGTTTAGGATGTGAACATGCGATGTCATAGTAGAAGTTAGATGAGAGGAAACACTCTCACTCTTTTTCTTCCTCTCTTTCTGTCACTGACTTTGACACGACAGCAGCTTTATAAGTTTAAAAAAAAACTTTCTCTTTGCTCTCCACATTTCCTTGACATGCAACAACCCCCCTCTCTCGAGTCGATGCTGAAGTTGAACGTGCTTCTACACCTCTCTGCGTTAACTTCCTCCTCCTATCTGCAGCCCGAGGTGGTGTTGGTGGTGGTGGTGGTGTTGGTGGTGGAGGTGGAGGTGGAGGTGGAGGTGGAGGTGGTGTGCTCACCAACTGTTACCCTACTTCAGCGCCTTCTGACTCAAAACAGGAATCTATCGTTGGCCTTCTTCCTTCCACAACCTGTTTTTGTGAACCCTCGGTTTCAAAAGGCTTCTCAGCACAAAAAAAAAGAAAAAGAAGTCTGCACGCAGTCACTTGTGGTGTTGTTGAGCTTTTTGTGGTTTAATTGTGTCTCAGATATAGTCAACTTTTAAGCTATATCTCCTGTCAGACCAACGCCAGCGGCCGGGGTCTGACTGCAGCAGCAGGTTATCATCTGTTCATGTCGTTCGGTAGTAATTCTGCACCTTATCTCCTCTGTCTAACCTCCCACATGCACGATGGCCCCGAGAGCCTGATAGACTGCGGCCGCAACATTATGAAGAGATCAGAAACTTTTACAAGAAGTCAGAACTAACAAGCTCGCTGTGCGTCTCTGCTTCTATTCTTAGTCCGTCCGTCTCATCTCAGCTTGAGACAAACCAACAGAGGTGCACACAACATACTTTTCAAACTCCTTTTTTTTTTTTTTACCATCCCTCAGTTTCCCAAAACAACCCCTTAGAGTCTCCTTGCCCCGGTCCCTTTATACCAACAACCGGTCGAACACAACTAAAAATTCATTTTGTCTGACCTAAATCAGAGGGTGTCTGCGCCATGGGCTTATTACACAGTGCGCTTAAACTTGTGTTGTGGAGGAGGATGGGGTATTATTATCTTCCAGCTACCCACCCTGCTATAAAAACTAGCGGTGCGACATCTCCACAGCGCAGTGCTGCTGCCCTCCCTCCCTTCCTCTCACTCTCCAGCTCGTCCTACACGAGCTGCTACACAACCTGACTGAGCTCCACACACACTCTGCAACAGACGGACCCAAGAATATCACACTCAGAGCTGCTCCGCTGCCGCTCGGCTGCCGCTCCGCTCCATTGGATATTCCTCATCTGGGTTGTTTTTATTTATTTATTTATTTATTTTTTCTTTTTTTTTTTTGTGAATGGGCGTCCGAGCTTGTGAATGGACTGACTGACTGACTGACTGACTGACAGACTGGGCGAGAGGCTGCTGTGTTTCTATTGTAGAAAAAAAAAAAAAAAGGGGGCAATGCTGAGAGGTCAAGCGAGGTGCAACAGATCCTCTCAGTAGTCTGGAAGTACAAAGACGGCGGAGAGGAGAAACTGAACAGGAGGTAGGTGATGGTTGCTGGGGAAAGTAGCAAGACGTGTGAATTTATGTGGATTTTTTTTTGTTTTTTTGGAGCAAGCACATGGGCGTGTGTGTGTGTGTGTGTGTAATAATTGTTTCAGAGTGTGTATGAACAAGCCAGCACTTGTGCGTTATGTTAGAGTAAACACACGTGCAGGGTTCATACCTGCTTCTATGAACGCCTGCATGCCGCTCTGCTTCGTGAAGGCCTGACGAGGTGCAAACAGGTCAATAAAGTCACTCAGCGACTCGTGTAATTATTTAGGTTGAAGCGTTAATTTGTGCCGGAGCGTTTACAGCATCACAGCACGTCTCGGAAATATCAAACACGAGTTTCAGTGGACTTCAACTCGTCTTCCAGATAATCCACATGTGTATTTCCTATAGAAATACATACAAAAGTTAAAGAGGCTGTTTGGGAGTGTTGGAAAAATATAAAAACATGTTGTGGATTTAAAGCTGAGCTGTTAATTATTGTTTTCCAGCCGCTTGTTGTCAGTCGGATTACAGACGTGTTACCTCATGGAGGTAAAGATGCCACAAGCAGTCTGACTTATATATTTGTTTACAGGCTGTTTTTTCCATTCAAGTCATCACAGCTGTTATTTATTCAAATGATAAAGATTCTGGGGCACGTGAATATTGAAGAAATAAATCCAGAAATCATCATCAGATTTATTGAAACTGAATATTTGTTCTAGTGATAGTGAGGTAATTTATTATAGATTAACGGCTTGTTGGCTTCAACACACAATGTGAGACGGATTATAACTCATCATCTGGAGTCAGTGTTTATCCTGCATTAGCTATTTTAATATTTCTTTTCTACTTTAAATCAAATTATATAGAAACGTTTTTACTTAATTTTCTTGATTTGAATGTATTACTATAGTTCATGCACTCTTTTCTTTCCCTTGTAAATATTAGAAAAATTAAATCATTAAAAAAAAAGAAGTCTAAATGACAAAACTGCTCATAAATAGATATTTGTTTTTATTTGAGTTTGGAACAAACAACGGTCTGTTCAATTAGCAGTGGAAAATGGGGAGAAATGAGGGGTAAGATAGAAGAAATAGTCGAGAAGCAACATTCCTATTCACCCAATCACAGCCGACGTTCAGCACAAACTTCATCACGACCACCTCAAACATGAATTAAAGGTTTAACTGGTGAACTTGGAGGATGATTCACTGAATCCTACATGTGATTGTGATTCAAACAAACCCTGCACATTAAACAATACTCAACTTTTAAGTTGTTATAAATTCTAAGTACACCATGCATGTTATGTAATTGGCATTATGTCCACTGTAATTGACAGCAATTAAGATACAATTTTGTGACCCCGGAGGCTTCCGCTCCACAAACTGTATGAACTGCAGACACTCAATTAAACCGCCAGCGGAGGAAGAGTCTCGGAGAAACAGGTGCACCGCTGGTATATTGGTGATAATGGCCTTACCGGCAGGGGCTGGATTTGGCTGTCAATACTATAAATTATTGGCCATGTAATTGTCCATCTGCGACAGTTGTTTAGCAGGTGTTTGCTAAGGGCAGTCGGTGACAGGGGGAAACTTTTGGCTGCATGTGGGTCAGGTGGATGTCCTGGCCTGACAGGGATGAACTGGCGGTTGTATAGATTGCAGGCCAAATGAGTGTCTGCCCGTGACAAGGGGATGAGATGGGCATTAGCTGCTGATTTGTGGCCCGAGCGGTCGAGGCTGGGGACAAGTTTTGCCTCTTTACTCATAATGATGATGCAGATGCCGACTGGGACAGAGGTGGAGGGGAGGGAGAGGAGATTAGGAGGTGGTGGTCACAGCCCGGGAAAGTAGATGAAGTTCTTGGGAGAAAGGCAACACTGAATGGAGGTGACACATAATGTGGGGTGGGAGTGCTGAGTTGAAAGTGTTAGTGACTAAGTGAGGCGTGAGAGGAGACGTGGCCGGTGCAGGCAGGCGGAGAAAGACGGACAGGCAGGCCGCTGCATCAGAGGTCACTTTAATGTTGGGGGGGCAGCATCAACGGCAACCTGTGTCGCGAGCACACACAGGTGAAGGTAAGGTAATGTGGTTAAAGGCTGACAGCCAGTTATTGAGTGAAAACGTTCCCCTCTCCTCCCCTGACCCTGCTGGAGTAAGACGGATATAGAGCCAAATTACTCAGAGGCCTTTCACCAGGCGTTCCCGCCCTGGCCGCTCTGATGGGTGCGGAGCGTGCAAAGGGTTAATGCTGTTTGGCTGATGAAATGTCGGACCAGGACCTTGTGGTGGGAAAGCTGTGCCCTCCTCCCCCTCCCTGTCTATGTGGCACATCCTCCTTAGATCCTCTCCACATTGTAATTAGGGGCCGGCCGCTAAAGAGCTAGCCCTCGCTAGTGGCAGGCAAACAGTGGGAACGTAGGGGAGTGGCGCTCGCCGGGGCACCAGACGAACAAACAGCAACAGCAGCACGTGTCCCATAATTCCATGAGAGGGTGGGATGGACCGAGAGCGAACAAATGACAGTGGGTTCGCCGAGCCCTCCCAGTCAGACTTGCTCTGTCTTTCTCTCCCTCTTATCCACCCGGTGTTGTTCCAAGCTCGGCACTATTGTTTGCCTTGGCAGGCTGCTCCAGGGAGGGGCCCCTCCACTGGTGTTTGTGCAACCTGTTGGGGAACTTTTAGGGCCATCTGATCTCTCCCTCCCTCTCTCACTGGAGCTCCTCTCACCTTTGAGGAGGGAGGGCTATTAGTTTAATGGATGTTGTACACGTGTGTGTGAAATAGAGAAAGGGTGTTGTCCTATTCTTCGCAGCGTCACCTGAGTTGACAGTGCAGAGTTCGTTCGACACTCAAAATATTCAACAGGATCCTCTCATCACTTGGAACAGACAGTGTATTTTCTGTCACTCTTTTGTTCCCTCTGAGATATTTACAGGGATCTGTGAGCCTATAGACATTTTAATTATGTCCATACTGTATCAATGGCGTGAACATAGCAACTGTTACCTAGCAACAAGATCGACAAGAATAAACTACGTGTAAGGTTGGTAGTGGAGGTGTGTACCTGCAGGTGACCTGAGGGGTTTTCTGAAGCAGTTTGTATTTTTTTTTCCCTTCCCTCCTCTGGTGTGTGTTAAGTCCTGGCCCACTTAGAGACAGTCAACAATGCAGCTGCGGTGAGCCGGGCCCGGCTTCAAAGTATTCGACTACACATGCCTCCAGTGACCACCAAGTGTGGACGGCTGAGTCTGAGCTCTATTCATAGACGTGAATGAACGAGTGGCCTGCCAGAGGAAGTGTTGTCGAGTTTAGCCGTGAACAACAGGACAGTGAATCAACAGGTAGGAACTCGGGGCGGCTGCGCATGCAGGGAGGATCGACCTCACGAATCTGAATGTTCATCAGGGGCATTTCTGCTGCATCAAGCTGTTCATCACTTAAAACCACAACGGGGTGGGGAGAGGCTGCAAACAAAGCATTTTGACAGGATACGGAATCTAGGGTACAATCTGACCTCTTTTGTCGTTCTCTCCACTTCCCACCACATCCCGATCGCACGGTGCCTCGTTCAAAACCGGAGGTATCAACTTACTTCATTTTTCTTCTCTAAAACACTCCCTGATCGAGATGATGGGCTTCCCTAACCCACACGGGCTGCAACACATTCCTACTAGAAATCGTGATAACACATTCGAGAATAAATATTCCCCCGATGTGATGTTTGCTCGAGATGAGGCATGCTGTATTTACCACTTGTTGCCTTCGCCGCACAGATGGCACACAAACAAGCATCCCTGCAGAATATTTTAATAAAGCTAAACTGTCACTCACTGTGTTAGCAATATCAGCCTCAGCGAGCAGCCTCCTGGACGCTTTTGCTGCGTCTAATGAATGGAGCTCGCTTCAGTGGCACTCGCTTCCAACCGAGGCGCAGGTGTGAGCCGATCTGTGCTTTCTCCACTACTATTGAAATGAATGGTTCAGTCCCTGTTTCTTTCTTTGCATTTGCATGCGTTTCATCTTCTCCAGAATCACGTGCCGCGCTCCATCCCTGCAGATTCCGAGGGAAGTCTGTGACCCTTCGGAGGGAGAGGGTAACCGACTACGCAGACTTAAGAGGATTAACTGACGTGTGTGTCACAGTCACATAATGTGACACATCATTAGAAACCAGCAGGAAATCAAACAGTGGCATGAGTCAGGTCTCAGAGTGTTCTGTGTGTTAATCTAACAACACTTTAAAGGGGCTCCATCACCACCTGGAACAAATAATATTCCATCCATTGCACAAGCAATTATCTTTGAAAGGATCTCTTGTGAGAATTCTGGGTTCCACTGAGTGATGTGTTTTGTGACACTAAACAGTCTCTTCTTTGCTTCCTGCCCAGATACCCAGCAGAGACAAGAGAGCGAGGAGGATGGTTCATCACAGAGAAGAAGACCTGATTGGGATCCCCTTCCCCAATCACAGCAGCGATGTCCTCTGTAGCCTGAACGAGCAGCGTCGTGAAGGACTGCTCTGTGATGTCATCCTCATCGTCCGGGACCAGGAGTACCGGACCCACCGGTCCGTTCTGGCCGCCTGCAGCCAGTACTTCAAGAAGCTCTTCACAGTGGCCACCGCTGAGGGAGGCCGGCACCACGCGGCGGCTGTGTACGAAATTGACTTTGTGGCTCCAGAACCTCTCACAGCCATCCTGGAGTTTGCCTACACGTCGACTCTGACGGTGACGGCGTCCAACGTTAAAGAGATCCTGAACGCAGCTCAGATGCTGGAGATCCCCTGCATCATAAACGTTTGCCTGGAGATCATGGACAGCGGGGGTGGCGGGAGAGATGAGGAAGGAGAAGAGGACGAGGAGGAGGAGGATGCGGAGGATGACGAGGAAGAGGAGGAGGAGGAAGAGGAGGAGGACGTGGGGTCGAAGAAGGACGAGCAGGAGGAGGAGGACGACGTCAGCGAGAGGTCACTGCATTCCTCGGAGAGCCGGGGGGAGCAGACGCCTCTGGGGACGGAGGACTCGCCGCCTCCCAGCACCTCCACATACCAGCATCAGTTTGAACTGCGCAGAGAGTCATCGCAGCTGCAGCCCCCCAACAACACGAGAGGAAAACAGGTAAAGTCCGTTATGTCATTCGTGTTTCTTGTGACTCATCTTATATTTACAAAATAGAGGCAAAAAGGAGAGTGCGAATCATTTTCCAAAGGCTGATGATGTCATCTTGTGTTGCAGGAGAGTATGGAGAATCGGGCTCTAAAGGATTTCTCCATAGAGTCGCTCCTCCAGGAAGGACTGTACCCCCGTATGTCACCTTTGGACCGAAGGGCCAACTTCTCTCCTCTCCTTCCAGGCTTCTTCCCCTCTGTGTGGGCTGCAGAGTTCCCAGCATTCCCCCAACAGTTCCTGGACCCCGGTCACCATCAGCATCCTCGCACCGGAGCCTCACCGCAAACCCGGCTCCCCCACAACTTCCCCGCACCTGATCCCCTTGAGTCCTCCAGGCCCCTCGATCTAGCTGTGAAAAGAGAGATCATAAAAGAGGAAATGAAAGAGGAAGCTCCGCCCAGCCTGCTCCACGCCGACTTCCTGAAGGAGTTTGTCAGCTCGGGGCTGTGCAGCACCATGAGCGCTGGGTCAGCGCCGTCAGAAGGTCACGCTCTGGGTCCGGTGAAGGATGAAGCTGACTTCCGGTCGTACCTGAGCTTCCTGAGCTCCGCGTCCCACCTGGGGGCGCTGTTCCCCCCCTGGCAGCTAGAGGAGGAGAGGAAGATGAAGCCCAAATCGTCTCAGCAGTGTCCCATCTGCAACAAGGTTATCCAAGGGGCCGGGAAGCTACCGCGACACATGAGGACCCACACAGGAGAGAAACCCTACATGTGCACCATCTGTGAAGTACGTTTCACCAGGTATGTGAAGCAGTACTTCTCCCCACATCATTTACACCACACATTACGTGTTTCTTAACAATAAGCCATCTTGAGATGTTTTCACTAGTTTATGTAGAACACAAGGGTTAGCGGAAAATGGAACGATGCTCATATTCATATGTTCACCTCATATGAATATCAAAGGGTGGAAAGCCCCCTCTGCTCTTTACATCCGATCACCTACATTCTCCTTCTCTGGCATATTTTCCACATGTATTTCAGATCGGAAACCAAAAGTGTCAGGTCTACTTCACAAGATCTAAACGGGCTACGACACACAGTATTATAACTGTTGTTTGTTTTTTATCATCGCCAGGCAAGACAAACTGAAGATCCACATGAGGAAGCACACAGGCGAGCGTCCGTACATCTGCCTCCACTGCAACTCCAAGTTTGTCCACAACTACGACCTGAAGAACCACCTGCGCATCCACACGGGCGTCCGTCCCTACCAGTGTGAGCACTGCTACAAAAGTTTCACACGGTCCGACCACCTACATCGACACATCAAGAGGCAGAGCTGCCGCATCTCCCGCCCTCGACGAGGACGGAAGCCAGCTGCCTGGCGGTCCACACCCACCAGCAACTTCCTGTGTCCCCCGACTGCTGCTGCCAACCGGTTTGAGGACGGGTTAAACTCTGCATACCAGGGGGTCAAGGGTCACGCACTTGGGGAGATGCTCGGCCTCGGCAGTCGGAGTGTGGCGTTTAAGAGCGTGGACAGTGCAGGCAGGGAGGAGGGGAAGCATGTGGCACAGGAGGAGAAGACAGGAAGAGGGCGGCAAAGAGGAGTGTTTGCCTTCGCCCTGGCTGGAGAAGAAGTGCTAACCCACTCTCCATTCTATGCTGCGACCTCTGACCCCTGGACCATGAGACTGGAGCGTGCTCCTCCCATCCCCGAGCCGGCCAAGTGAACTGAAGCGACGAGAAAAGTCTCTTCGATCGTCTGTTCTGCTGCAGGAAGCTAAAGCACCTTTTCTTTTTCTTTTTTTAAAGACACAAAGATCAACAAACCTTTTTAAAGCCTGCGGATGTGGCAGCGATAACAACAGACCTAATGTCCAATTTAATGATTCCACTGATGTCATTTTCAATCATTTCCACCCTGTGAATGTTTACAGGTACTTCAACAGCATATAAAATAAGAGGCAATGAGGAAACATAACAGAATGCTGTTTTAAATAAATTAATTGCATTATTTTATCTTCAGGGGTAAAAGTGTTTAATGCAATTAATTGAAAGAACATCATCCCGGTATGTCCTCTGAAGGAAGATACGGTTGAGGTTTTTTATGCAGAGTTATATGCAAAGAGCAGCACTTATTGTATTTGATGACATTTTGAATTAGTGACTGTGATGAATGTAAAAGTATTGATTTCTTTTTACAAATAATAAACAAATCAAGAGTTTGCATACCTAAACATTTCAGTCTCACAATGAAGAAGTGACGTTTCCGTAAATGACATAAAATGATAATTAAATAAATGCAGAAGCTGTTAATCGATCGGTTTAATTTATCAGCAACTTTATTCGAAAGAATTTGATTGACAGCAGGAAAATATCCTGTTTGCTATGTTTTTTCTTAATTTTAATCCAAAACAAAGGGAACCCACTTGAAGTTTGATAAATGAGGATTGTTGTTAATGTGCAATCCTCCTTCCACTGCCTTGTTCTGATTGAAGCTCCTCGTCTGCACTATTGTACATAGAAAACTTTAGGCCATGGTGGTGTTAACAGTACGACTGCATCGCTGATGATGATGTAAAACAAAAAAAACTTTGAGGCATCCATCCAAAGATGTGTACTTTGATATTTGACACACTTGAATAAGACTTCTTTAAATGTTTATGAATACGTGTCTGCAGAGGATGTAAATGTCGGACTAATCAACCGCCGCTTTCAGCTTCACGCTTTGTGTTTTATCTGCTGCAACAAATCGAGAGGGTTTCAGCCCCAGTTTTTTTTTCTTTCATATCACGTTCGTTCATCTCTGATTTGTGTGCAAAGAAGTTTAAAATGTATTTGAATTTAAAAAACGGGAAAGTATTTTCTTGCTATTTATGCGTATTTAAATGAATGAGCCTTGGCTATATTTTGCAAATATGTTTTATAAAGACACTAAATGTTGAACTTTGTTTCAGTCTGAGAGTATTATTTCAGTAAAAGGAATAAAGTGTGTCGATGGATGAACGTTGAAAACACACACACAGTTTGACATGTAGTTTTTACATCGTCCACATCAATCTAAACTATTGCTAAATTAGCATGAGTTAAATGCTAATTTAGCATTAGCAGCTAAATTAGCAGCCTTGCATGCGACATGATACAAACCACTATTGTTAGCTATTGTTAGCTCATGTAGCTTCCTGACGTTAGCTGGTGTTAGCATTTACATGACAACTACCGTATAAATACATTTATATTGTGTAATGTAGACGGTAGATGGATGGATGGATAAATGGATGATAGATGGATGATAGATGTATGGATGGATGATAGATGGATAGAAGGTG
>CAAKHC010003073.1:8654-19864 GCA_901007825.1 Macroramphosus scolopax | reverse complement strand
ACCCATAGACGAATTGAAATGTATTGCTACACACTACAACGGCGTTCACCATGTATGTTGTCTGTTGGTCGATCGGTGTCCACTGCGACATTATTAACTTCTGCTAATAGTAACAGCGGGGCAATGCTAACGTTTACGCCGCCGGGCGCAGCTGTCCCACCAGATTCATCCTCCTCGTTGTTGTCACAACTAAAACTGCTGTTGAAAGCTATGCCATCGTCTTCGTCGTCGGATTCGTCAGTGAGGTCTAAATCAGAGTCACTGCCATCGTTCATGAAATCCAAAATACATCCATGCAGAATGCTGTCCTCTGTGTTGTCCCCATTCAAAGCATTAACCAAGCGTGCTAGCGAGCTAGCGAGCTGCTAGCCATTACGAATGTTGTTTACAAACAGAAAAGCACGTCCTTCTTATGGGCTGTACTCAGAGGGTGAAACTGGAGAACAATGCCTAGCTATAGCCAATTGAAACCAGTATTTAAATCTCGGCCATTCACTCTCCCCCCCCCCACTCCGCCCCTTCACCCCACACGTAAACTTTCACAAAAGTACCCGACTTCAACATACAAAATTAACCATTTAATGACTTTAAAACGGCGATATGTTGGAATTAAAACCTCCCTCAACATTCGAACTGTGTTAATATGGAATAAAACGAAAACCAGCCAAAAGAAAAAAAACTTATTTAGCTCACTTCTAGTTTCATAACGGCCGACATGTTGGCCAAATCACTGTACCCGGTCACATTTACGTTACTAACGCCAGTTTAGTCGCCAGTAATCAACCTGCCAATACTTTCCTTTCTTGTCTGGAAAGGGGTAAGTAGCAGAGTCTTACCTCTATAGATATGAACAACATTTCTGTCATCAACCATAAATTGAATAAATTAAATAACTATAATCATTTTGATTTCATTATTTTTCATTTAGTATACTCTATCAATCCCTCAAGGGCGATTCTTCCCTGCATTAACCAATCTAACCTGTATAATATTACATGGGAAAATTGGCCCCTTTGCATTGACTCTAAATTTAATTGTGTCACATGGAAAATGTGACCTGAACACACCCTTAGATGAGAAAGAGGCCAAACCCAGACTAATGCTGTTGTGTGCTTTATTTGCTCTCTACAGAGCTCAGAGGAGGAGTCTTACTGGGTGGAGGAGCTGATGAAGATGCATACTGCTCGGGTCAGAGATGTGGAGCTCCTCACGGGTCTGGATCTGTACCGTAAAACCACCCAGACCTACGCTGACATCCTTTCACTGAAAACGTACATGCTCACCTATGAGAGTGAGATCTGATCTCAGGGGGTGATGTTAGACAATCATGGTGGAGGCGTGTGGTCCAAGGATGAGATGTGGTCATCTCTATTACAGCAGCTCCAGATCTGGCTGGATGTCATTTGACCTGTTCACTCATTATTTTCTTTGATCTCATTCCCTTCATTCATCTGTTGACAAGATTCTTTTTAACACCACTAAGCTACTAGCTGTGGTACTGGTCTGTCTATTGAGTGTAGCAGTGACATGCACCCTGGGTTTCATGTTTTCACTTAAATTCAATGAAAATTACATCAAACAGAAAATACAGTGTCAGGAACAAAAACCATTTTTTTGTTCATCATTTCGTAAGAAATTTGCAAAAACTGCTTTGTTTTACTTTTAGTATGCAGTTGTTGTCCCAAACATTTGATCCAAGCGCTCATGATGAATCCATAGCAGTATTTAATGTCACACTGCTTAAATATCAGGCTTTTGAAGTTAAACCTCATCTGCTCTGTTCAATGTCTGCAGCTTCCTTCAAGCCGCTTCCTGATTTATTGGAAAACCTGGTTTGCAGAGGAATGGTCGAATAAACTAGTTCGGGATCACAGGGCAAGATCCCTTTAACACCGACCAAGAAACCCACCAGCTCTCATTTGGCAACATGTTTTATATTTGTTAGGTCTTTGGATGCAATTTCATTTAACAGAGCGTTATTTAGGGAAATCCCATCATGTTATAACAACATAAACTTGTTGTTAAACCATTCTTTTGAAAATGATGTGTACAGTGTGTGTTTGTTTAGTTCATGATTTGATGCTTGTTCGACCATTTTGTAATTCGATCTATTGTTCTGTAAACAATAACCATCAATGATGAAGAGTTGTTCATGTTTATTCTTAACAAATTACTGTGAGGCGGACCTATTTATGTTTTGTATGAATTTCATCACAATAAAAAAGTTTTTCAGTCCATGAGTTGTGAACTGCAAACAACACAGCCTTGAACGAAGCATCAGAGGCCTGTGTGCTGTGAGGAGTTGTGTTTAAGAGGTAGAGGTGAAATCAGAAAAACTAAAAGGAACATAGATTCACGTAAACCAAAATATTTAAATTTTGGTTTACAAATTTTCTATTTTAACATTTTTTTTTAACTTTGTTATTTGTAACTATGTGGTATAGTTGTAATGTTCCCATTCAAATCCAAAACTGTTTGATTCTAAACCGTAGCCGGAGGTCGTCTACCACAGCTAGCTAATAGTACAGGGCAGTTTTACACGTTACATTTTTTTTTCGATGAGAGGGCTTTTAAATGCCACAAACATGTTTTTATTGTTATCAAAGTGTCTGACAACATCAACGAAAGAAGCTCTGCAGAGCCAGACCTCTGGCTCTGTTTTACGGTTTCGATACTAATGTTAAAATAAAGGATTCCATCACAAAGAACATGAATACAACAAAGGGGTCAATTTGAGTGAAACATCTGGGCCCACACTGATGGGAAAAGACCTGCAAGAAATGTCGTGTGTAAAGAAAGTACAATGGCAACGCAATTAACATGCAATACACAATTTGTTCCTCATCATCCTAATCTCGAAGAGAAAACTGTTTCTTTAGCAACACTTAGCTTCCTTTTACTTCCCAGGGGGTTGCGATTACCAAGTCTTGGTTTATTTTAAGAGATAAAATCAGATAAGATGAACCTTTATTCATCCCACAACGGGGAAATTTACAGCACTACTTTACCTTTGCCAGTACAGATTTACAGATATACAAGGTGGTTATGCACGTTAACATTGAATTTTACTCACGCATCTGTTGTTCTTTAAACAGTTTAACTCTAGAACTGTTCTGTCCTCGATTTCTAAAAAATGGCCCCATTACTGGTTGAAGGAAAAATACGTTCTACTAAAGCTTGACGGTCGCAATTTTGAGATTGGTAGACGTATACAATCATTGTTGTACTTATCCAATGCAAAAGACTTCCAAGCCATGACTAGTCGAGCGTCAACAGACTAAAATGATTATTATGACCCAGAAGCAGCATTTGGCAAGAGGATAAATCAGTGTTTGTGTGCCGGTCTGTCTGTCTGCCTGTCTCTCTCTGTTTGTCTGTCTCTCTCTCTTTCTGTCTGACTGTCTCTCTGTCCGTCCATCTGTCTGTCTCCCTGTCCGTCTGTCTCTCTCTCTGTCTGTCTGTCCGTCCGTCCGTCCGTCCGTCCGTCCGTCCGTCCGTCCGTCCGTCTGTCTGTCTGTCTGTCCGTCTGTCTGTCTGTCTGTCTGTCTGTCTGTCTGTCTGTGACTGTCTGTCTGTCTGTCTGTCTGTCCGTCCGTCCGTCCGTCCGTCCGTCCGTCCGTCCGTCCGTCCGTCCGTCCGTCCGTCTGTCTGTCTCTCTCTCTCTCTCTCTGTCTCTCTGTCTCTTTCCAGTCGCACACTGTGACCCTTCATCAATGAGAAGAAAAGATCCAGGCTGAGGTTTGCAGAAGACCATAAGGATGGACAGGAGAGGACTGGAGTGAGGTCGTCTCTTCTGATGAGTCCAGCTTTCAGCTTTGTCCAACACCTGGTGGTCTAATGGTTAGACGGACACCTGGAGAGGCCGACAAGCCACAGGGTCTCACACCCACTGTGACATCTGGTGGAGGATGGTGATGATCTGGGGGGCTTCAGCAAGGCTGGAATAGAATCACCATGTACAAGGTTATCCTGAAGACATCTTGCTTCCTTCTGCTCTGACAATGTTCCCCAACTCTGAGGATTGATTCTTCCAGCAGGACACACAGCCAGGTCACTCAAGGTGTGGATGGAGGATCCGCAGATCAGGACCCTGTCTTGGTCAAACCGATCTCCAGACCTGAACCCCATTGAAGACCTCTGGAATGTGATCAAGAGCTTCCTCTTGAATGGTCACAAGTCATCAAACAAAGCTCAGCTGCTTGAATTCTTGCACCAGGAGGCATAAAGTCACCTAACGGCAATGTGAAAGACTAGTGGAGAGACTGGTGGAGAGACTGGTGGAGAGACGAGTGGAGAGACTGGTGGAGAGACTGGTGGAGAGACTGGTGGAGAGACTACTAGTGGAGAGACTGGTGGAGAGACTGGTGGAGAGACTGGTGGAGAGACTGGTGGAGAGCTGGTGGAGAGACTGGTGGAGAGACTGGTGGAGAGACTGGTGGAGAGACTGGTGGAGAGACTGGTGGAGAGACTACTAGTGGAGAGACTGGTGGAGAGACTGGTGGAGAGACTGGTGGAGAGACGAGTGGAGAGACTGGTGGAGAGACTGGTGGAGAGACTGGTGGAGAGACTACTAGTGGAGAGACTGGTGGAGAGACTGGTGGAGAGACTGGTGGAGAGACGAGTGGAGAGACTGGTGGAGAGACTACTAGTGGAGAGACTGGTGGAGAGACTGGTGGAGAGACTACTAGTGGAGAGACTGGCGCAGAGACTGGTGGAGAGACTGGTGGAGAGACTAGTGGAGAGACTGGTGGAGAGACTGGTGGAGAGACTGGTGGAGAGACTGGTGGAGAGACTGGTGCAGAGACTGGTGGAGAGACTGGTGGAGAGACTACTAGTGGAGAGACTGGTGGAGAGACTACTAGTGGAGAGACTGGTGGAGAGACTACTAGTGGAGAGACTGGTGCAGAGACTGGTGGAGAGACTGGTGGAGAGACTACTAGTGGAGAGACTGGTGGAGAGACTGGTGGAGAGACTGGTGCAGAGACTGGTGGAGAGACTGGTGGAGAGACTGGTGGAGAGACTGGTGCAGAGACTAGCGGAGAGACTGGTGGAGAGACTGGTGGAGAGACTACTAGTGGAGAGACTGGTGGAGAGACTGGTGGAGAGACTGGTGGAGAGACTGGTGGAGAGCATGCCAGAACGCATGAAAGCTGTGAATAAAAATCAGGATTATTGCACCAAATATTGATTTCTGAACTCTTCCTGAGTTCAAACATTAGAAGTGTGTTCTTTAAAAATGAATATTAATGTGTTTTCTTTGCATTATTCGAGGTCTGAAAACTGCACCTTTTTTTTATTTGGACAGTTGTCATTTTCTGCAAATAAATGCTCTAAATGACATTATTTTAATTTGGAAGAAATGTTGTCAATGCTTTATAGAATGAAACAAACATTTTCATTTTACTCCAATACATACCTATAAATAGTAAAACTAGAGAAACTGATTGCAGTGGTCTCTTCATTTGTTCCACAGCTGTTTATTCCTGACGTGTGTGTTGTGGTTCTTCCATGGTGCCGCCTACCAGTCGGGTGTGACCTCGCTCCACCAGCAGGGGGCGCCCAGGATGCATCCTAATCAGATGCATCAGATCAACCTTCTCAGCTAACTCCTTTCAAGACCGTACCTTCCATGCCGGTACTATCTTTGAGGTATCTCATTTGGTCTAAACTTTGCAGTTATCAGCATGACAAACTCTAGTTGCTGTTCAACCCAGCTGATTTGGATCAGCTGATGTGTTTCATACACGATGAAACACGTTGGCCACTTTCACCAAACCTTCTTCAGAACAAATTTGGTCACCGCTTACAATGGTTTTACGAAGATTTTGCATTCAGCCATGTTTTCTTATTTATTCCTCATTAAGAACGTTCACTCTTGCGCACAGTTGTGTGCTGATATGGTATATTATGATATGATATTTCCTACAGTAAGTTGTAATTCTGCTTTCTTCAGTTCTATAGTTATACTATATTATAGTACAATAATATACAATATAGTATATGATATCGTACCATTTATAATATATATATATATATATATATATATATATATATATATATATATATATATATATATATATATATATATATATATATATATATATATATTCTACAAAGCATTCTCTTCTGTAAAAGCAAATCAAATGGGATGGTATAAGACTTTGCACTGTTGAACGGGACCTGAGGTCAGTATTACTGTGAAGTGAGCCGGGTAGAGAATGTGCTCAGGTGGTGCTGCAGGAAGCTACTGGCTGAGGTCCAAGTTCATCTTCAAATGAAAGATTCAAATAAAACCACTGCTGTGACTTTTTGTGCATTAGCACCATGTAGCACCACTATACTTGATTTCACTAACCATACCAAAACCATTAAAAAAACACAACAACCCATACCAAAATGTGCCAAATAGCATTAGCTGCAAGTGTTATTTATGTGTTTTAAAATGTCCTTACCTGGAACTTTTCTATTCTTGATTATAAACAGATTTGTATACCTTATGTCCACCACATGCCAAATGCAGCAATATTCACTCCTGGATCATCAAACTGACATTTGGAAATAGCCTTCCTCGTGACGTTGAATGTTTTAGCCCTTTTAATACATGTTATATATATTTAACAGCAGATATTTTAACACCATAGTCTTATTTAAGTTCCATTATGTCTTTTCATCACAGGAGAAAATGAACTTCCTGGAACATCGATTCTGCTTTCAGTTGATTGTGTAGTTCGGGGCAGTATGTCATCATGCAGGGCAGCATGTACATGACAGCCAGGATGACGACAACGCAGCAACTCAGTGCAAAGCCACTTCCAAGTGCCTAATAGATTAATTGAAAAAAAAGAAGCCACGAAGGCTTCAAATGCCACATAAAAAACACATAATTCCATCCAGTATTGCCAGAGTCAGTGATACTTTAAAATAGGCATGATTTTCGGAGCAAAATACCGGTGAGGTCCTTTCATATTGAGAACTAAAACTGCCATAATCCTAATTAAAAAATATGTCTTGATGTTTTGTATTTATTCCTCACGGGGGGCGGAAATAGAGTGTGTGGCAGCAATTATGTTGATACTGACATCTGTATACTCCCATGCTTTAAGACACAGCTACTCATCATCATATGAATGAAAAATACAAGAATAAATAACAAACATACATTCATAAGGAAATAAAAGCAAAATTAAATTAAAAATAAATGAGACCAAAACTTCTCAACTGAGAATTAGGACCAGAAGAAAATAATTGCTGACAGACTCTGAGCTCCTGCTGGTGGCTGCAGCCTCATCAGCATTTAGGTGAAGAAATAAGGGAATAAATAAATACAAACGGATTTCAATTTCAAAAGAAAAACATGTAAACAGAAAAGAATAAATTTAGGAATAATTTAATAGGAAAATAAATGAAAACAAAAATAAATAACGTGTCAAAAATATTCCATTGTTTTAGAAAATGGCAGAGTTTATACAATGTATAAATATCACGTATTTATTTATTTAAATGTATATATTCATTCATGAATATGGCCATTTTAGTCCTCCATACCATCAATTGTGCGTTAATAACCTCCACCGTGGAGCTTGTGTTTGATAACCTATTACATTTTGGGGCAGTTCAGTTCAAACTGTTTTTTTTGTCGGAGGTTTGTAATCTCCAAGTGCATTTTTAGTTGTGAAGGATGTTGTTTTTTTCAAGTGTCAAACCTGAGGTACAGGTCTCAACCACCGGTCACTAAGTCACATCCTCACTCACAACCTCTCATGACATACTGCTAAAGTGTTCCTGGGCAAGTGCTGATCAACTGTGCAACAAACACAAAAATATAGCTGCATGATCAGGATAAGAAGGAGACACGAGGAAGCACTCTGGTTTCATGGGACCTGCTTATAATAGAGCAGAAGCTCACAGGCGGATCCAAGAAACACACTGAATGTGAAATCCTCCCACTGGTGTCTTAAGTAAGTCAGCAGTATCTTTGTGATGAATAAGTACAATTCCACTATGTACAAAAACATTTTAAAGAATTTTAAAAACCTTTAAATACAAATATATACTTACAAAAATCTCATAAATGTATATGCACATTAAAAAAGTGTCCCCTGAAGGTCAGAGAAATATGAACGAAAATAATAAGTCAATTAGAAGTCTTGTCTGGATACACATCACACTGTGGTCTCACCCTGTTTACTGTTGGTCAGTCTCGTGTAAAACCTCCTCCAAGAGTTGAGGGTCTTTCCAGTCCAGATCCAGAAGCCAGATGTGATGCCCACAATGAGCGTCATGAGGTACCTTATCATGAAAATAGTGAAATCCGGGCTCATGTTAGGGTGGTTCTGGATGGGACATGGCACGGCATAGGTCCTGCATGTCTGGCTGATCCACGTCCTCTCCCACTGCTCTTTGAAGGCCTGTTCGTAGAAGTAGCAGGCAATGACAATGGTGGCTGGCACTGTATACAGCACACTGAAGATGCCTATCCGCACCATCAACTTTTCCAGCTTCTCTGTCTTGGTGCCGTCATGCTTCATAATGGTCCGTATCCGGAACAGGGACACAAACCCTGCCAAAAGGAAGGAGGTACCAATGAAAAGGTAGACGAACAGTGGCGCAAGGACAAAGCCCCGCAGGGCATCCACACTGTTAATGCCAACAAAGCAAACCCCACTCAACACATCTCCATCCACCTGCCCTACAGCCAGGATAGTAATAGTCTTGATTGCAGGAACTGCCCAGGCTGCTAGGTGGAAGTACTGGGAGTTGGCCTCTATGGCCTCGTGGCCCCATTTCATTCCTGCTGCCAGAAACCAAGTGAGAGCCAAGATGACCCACCAGATTGAGCTGGCCATGCTGAAAAAGTAAAGCATCATGAAAAGGACGGTGCAGCCCTCCTTCTTTGTGCCCTGCACCACTGTTCTGCTGTCATTGTCAAACCTGTCATTGCAGACCACCTTGTTCTCCAGTAAAAATCCAGCAATGTATGCAATTGATACCATGGTGTAGCAACCAGACAGGAAGACAATGGGTCGCTCTGGGTAGCTGAAGCGTTTCATGTCTACCAAGTAGGTCAGTACGGTGAATAAAGTAGAAGCACAGCACAGTACTGACCAGATGCCGATCCATATTCTGGAAAATTTGAGCTCCTCCTCACTGAAATACATCATCCCATGAGATCTCTTCGGTTCGCACGGAGCACCGCAGTTCTCCTGCCCGAGGAAGCGATAGTTCAGGTAGGGAGGCATCCTCAGCGACGCCGGGCACCTGAACTGGCCGTTCCAGGGATCCGAAGGTGCGCCTTCGGATGGATGCGGGCTGGGGCCGTCCGGCTCACTGCGGTCCGACATGTTCTGGCCGACGCACAGCTCTCCCGCGCCATGAACCGGGAAGGACTCACATGCAAGGCTGTCGGGCCACTGAAAGCCGAACTTGTTCATCAGCGCCTCGCAGCCCTGCCGCGCGCGCTCGCACAGAGAGCGGCACGGCGGCAGCGCCTGCTCGAGCACAGTACACACGGGCGCGTACATCGAGCATAGGAAGAACTTTAAATCCGGAGAGCACTGGACTTTGACCAGTGGGTAGAACTGGTGTACCTCAAGCCCCGCGTCCTCCTGATTGGTGTGACCCAACAGGTTCGGCATGATGGTCTCGTTGTACGCGATGTCCGTACACAGCGGAATGGAAATTGGCTGGCAAAAGCCGTGCTCGGGTACAGACATCCCTCGGTCTGCGCCAACGTACTGCCCGTCCACTGGAAACATCACGACGTCCAAGAGAAGAATAAAAAAGATATAGGTCCAAACGGTGCGGGTGAATGTGTTGGAAACCATTGTGAAGAAACGGACCGCTGCCGCACTTTGTATTTGTTGCTTAACTAACTTGCGACTCCCCTTTTTGATGACGTTTCTTTGCGTCGTCAGCAAACGACTCCTTGTTACAGATCACAGTTTTTAATCATAGATAAAAATTAAATCCAGCATGGTAAATGGTGTAAGTCAATGAGAGCACCAGTACCGCTCGCATCCGCCGTCAAGTCTGTCAAAACCAGTTCTGCTGTCTCGCTCGATCACATAAACGTCAAGCAAGACACCATGCACCTTGACTTCCGCTCCAGACCTTCAATATAAAAGCAGCATGGCATTACGCTGAAGCACCTCAAGTGTGTATCTGAATTAGACCTAATTTCAGTGTTGAAAGAAGTATCCAGATCATAAAAGTATCAATACAGCAATGTAAAGATATTTTATGACAAGTATTATTCCTTTCTGAAAAAACATACTGAAGTAAAAGTATATTGTTTTTTTAAGTAGTTAGTAATAGATCGATTGTTAATATTACAGCAGCAGTGAGTAAGCAGCATGTTTCTTTTGTTGCTGCTGCAGGTGAAACTTATTTGAAAAACACCTGCTTTCAGCTTTTCTAATCTTAGATTTTTGGGGAGATATTACATCTTTTGAACTATTATTGAAATGTGAACCATGTTAGAGAAAAACACTATTTGATGGAGCTTGACCTGGACTGCTAGCCATCTGAAATGTGACAGACTACATGCTGCTATTTGTAAGACGTCAGAAGTCACAAACGTTAGTTAAATCTCTAACAATCTGTTGTATTTTATCGTTACATCATCCCTTGTTTCAAATTTTCAACTAAAGTTGTATGTGGTGGACTTAAAATTTGAGTGAGTGAACCTATTTACTTTTCACCCTGCAGAATTCCTTCTCTTTTGTGGTTTAGTTGTCTCAGTCTGTTTATGTTGCAATAATTGTTTCTGCCACCTTTTAGCAAAGACTCCTCACACATTTACCTGGTTGAATAAAGGCACAAAAAACATGGAAATTACAACAAAGTAATACAACTGACTTTGTAGCATTTTAGAAACTAAGGAAAGAATATTTGAAAAACAGTACAAAACAATACGTTTTTCACAAATTATTTATTTCCATTTAATCATCTACCTTTACAGAGTCACAACATTGTCATTTAAAAGGTTTTGATATCAACCAGTGGATACGCTGGCATTTGATATAGTGTTGTGCTTCCTGTTTGCTTCTATCTCAATATTTACAGTTCTCTCTCTCTCTCTCTCTCTCTCGCTCTCTCTCTCTCTCTCCTCTCTCGACTCTCTCGACTACTCTTTTATTAAATTACACATCATTTATACAACAGTATGAGGACCCACATGCACATGGATGCGAAGAAAGCGATAAATAATC
>CAAKHC010003072.1:11813-22566 GCA_901007825.1 Macroramphosus scolopax | reverse complement strand
CTTAAAACAACAAATGCATTAATCGTCATGCGCACATGTGTGTGTGTGTGTGTGTGTGTGTGTGTGTGTGTGTGTGTGTGATATGCTTTAGCTATCAGTAAGTTTACAAGACGGGCACACAGGTGGCCCAGCTGCCAGGTGGCCAACACAGCAGACTCAGACATACTCGAAGAGAAGAACACAGAAGAGATAGAAGAACGTTGTTGAGTAACAGAACAGATCAATTTAAATGAGCACGATGAAATAGACATTATATTATAGGAAAATAAACAGCTCAAATCATGCAGAGGGAGGAGGAGAAAACCAAAACTGGTAAACTTATATAACTAAGAAAATACTGCAATGACACATGTACAGAGCAGATATTTAATTCATCAGCCACATGAGCAGAGACAAAGGCCACAAGGATTATCTATGAAATGTCGATAAGCAGCGTTTAAGGTCCGTCAGGGATAAAAAGAAAACGAACTGAGGAGTGTAAGACCTTCTTCAGTCTTTTAAATGACATTATTTCTATGTCTCAGTATCACTCCTTTTATATATCAGTATCACGATCCACTAACCAAATGATCGGTTGTTTTATGTAAGAATGGGGTCTGATAGCGTGGGACTTCCAGGTATTTGGTTGGTTGATGACAGCATAATTAAGATGACTCGTCCGTGGGCAGGTGTTGACGGGTGCTTCAGCCTCGGGGTTTCAGCCTGCCTTCCCTGATCCATCACGCACGGCTCACCTGGAAACAAAGCGCCGACTGAAGCAGGTGACTCACATGCAGCAGGTGTGGATGCTCATTATTACAAAGTGGGAAAACCTGGGAGATGAAAAAAAACATGCTGTTTGTAAATGTATTTTTATTAGTCAGCAGAAGTGGCGACTTGCTAATTGCCTGGATGGGGATTTCCAATCCTCCTTTTAGCTTCTGCAGATTCCTTCCTCGTTCCCAAGTGGACTTGTTTCAGATCTTCAACCTTTTTGTCTTTTTATTTGTACAAACCTGAGAGACATTTCAATGTGCAGTCCACACTGATGCACAAATATAAAGGAGAAGCGCTTCGGGGAGGCTTTACCAGCCACTTCAGTGTGTGTTCACTGGACTACGCTTCCTCTGTAGTTACCTCAGGTCATGAAAATCAGTGAGCTGCACCTTTGAACCAACAACTTGAATCTCATCATTTCTTCAAGTAGGTACTTCCTCATGCCTTAGATTAGGTGCTTAGATAAGGATCCCATTAAACTGACATTCCTCCATCACTCACAGACAAAGGAAATGAGAGCAACAGTCTAATTGAGCAGCATTATCCTCTGCTGCAGAGATGAAAGGAGCTACTCCTTCACCTGCCATGTGATTATTATATTACCAGAAGAACACGGTTACCTTGTTTGTACAGATTCAAAATGGAAACTACTGTGCAGATGATGTTATATTTGCTCATTAACAACGACTGGATGTGAATAGAAGTAGAATATATGACATTGGAAATTGGTTTTATTTTATGTCCAAGTTTTAACTTTTTAAACTTGTTTTCATTTTCAACAATATCTTCCTGGTGTTTGATTGACGTGTGTGTTTACACATGTGTGCGTGCCTGAATGAAACTCTACAGTAATAACTGTACCAACATTGGTTAATGAATAGTGGCTTTATAGTCCTTTTATTATGATGGATTTAATCTTATCAGTGTGTGTGTCAGGTTTACCAGGACATACTGTTGATCTGTTTACACACCTTCCATTTCAGGTCAAGTCCTCATAACGTAAACCTTTGCATTTTAGAGTGAAAGCTCAGTGTGCGTATGTGTATGTGTATGTGTGTATGTGTGTGTGTGTGTGTGTGTGTGTGTGTGTGTGTGCATTGTGCATGTGTTGTCACCCAGCAATAGTGGAGCTATAAAACATCATGTTTGCTACCTCTTATAGATAGATAGATAGATAGATAGATAGATAGATAGATAGATAGATAGATAGATAGATAGATAGATAGATAGATAGATAGATAGATAGATAGATAGATAGATAGATAGATAGATAGATAGATAGATAGATAGATAGATAGATAGATTTACTTGTTTGATGATACCGATGGGGGCTGTCTTTTGCAAGGATCTCAGTGTTTTAACCGCCATGAAGCGTGAAAGAAACTCTTATTTTGAAAGTCACCTCGGAACATGTCGTCTCGTGATGTCCCGCTTGACGGAAGCACCACCACCTTAGGTACCGAAACACCCGAGCGCCTGCTTACTGTCCGTCCTGCTCCCGTAGGATGGAAACACCGAGCCGCTGACTGAGGACGGGACTGATAGAAACTTGCTCGCCGGCGGCTCACAAAAGGATTTCCTCCCGGAGAAGAGGAAAAACTGGAGTCAACAGGAAAACGAGGCACCATATAAGAGTATTTTACAGGAAGGCTGCGTTGAGGTCGTCAGGTCGGGTGAACTTTGCGCTAACCGTGTTAGCTAACTTTCTCAGGGTACATTTACAACAACTTCATTCGCTCTTATCGCGAGAGGAAGTTATAAATCCAGCGGAGTGGAACATGATCGGATTCACTGTACGTGTTAGTAGTTTTAATAGACATGGCTGCGGCTCCTCGGTAAAGTGCACTTCCAAGGTTAGTAATTAATCAGGCGGCGACGTCGATGTTGATGAAATGAGACGTGCGCTGTCGCGGGTGATAACTACCGCTACATAAAGGAAGGTGAGTCGGTCTGTCGGAGCCACTTCACGGAGGAAGACTCGTACATGATTGGAGACAACTTCATGGAGGGTCAGTTACCGCCGGGGCTCTGACCGTTAGCCTGATATGGAGCTCGTTTATGGGCTGCAAGTGTACTGTTGAGCCGTGAGGGTGCGTTTCTCTCAACGACTTCAAAGCAGCAATACTGCCAGAAAAGAGACATTACGGTATTTTCAACCGGAGGGAGTGAACCACGACGGACGATGGCCTGCGCCTCGCGGGACCGCTGCCCCTGGTTGCTGTGGAGACGGACCCTCCTCGCGCTGTGGCTGTGCGCGCTCGGGGCGCGTGGAGCGGAGGATGACGGCACATTCAACGCGGAGGTAAAAACAGTATAATGTACTTATATATTATAGTACTCGTTAACTCACTGGAAGTGGCAGAAGTTACTTTGAAAATACAAGCAACAATTTGTTTCCATACATAAAAGGTAGTCGAGTAAACTAATTTACTTTAATAACTAGAAGCCCTCCGCCGGGCTCCATGTTACACAATTAAGTTTTCTTGTTTTATTAAACGGATAAAAATGTAATATGTTCTTTTTTGGTCTAGGCTAGTTCCTTCATAAAGTTAGGTGAAAATCGGCTCTAGTTTTTTTTTGTATAACCCCGCTCAGAGAAGGACAACACAAGGATGGCAAAAACACAACATCCTTTGCGCACGTAACAACGGAGAAGTGAACATTATTAAACCCATGTACACATTCAAATGGACCCAGGGACTGTCCAGTGTCATAGTTAACAGGCAGTGAGACAACCAAGGACATATCACCACCTTCTGTTTATTTAATACACGTTTACATTACAGTTATATAGAAACCCTACAGATCATCACCCGACAGGACCTCCAGCTCTTTCAATAGTTGGACATGTTAAAGTTAAGGTGATTTGTTGTTGACACCATCTCATTGACCTGAGTTGGTCTCTAATGATTCTTACCAATAACCACTACAGTCACGCTACAGCTGGGAGGATCATACTGGTGTTCAGTGGATTGAAGGTCATTTAGGAGCCTGGTCCACAGAACAGAATCGATGAGTCTCAGCTGCTGTGGGGTCGTTCCATTTCTTTCGTGTTCATTTGGGTGTGTGGAGACAAACGTGTCATGTTTGAACTTGCATCACCTTCCTTATTGTGACACCAGTCCAGAGGCTCTCCAGCACACGTGTTTGTTATGAGAGACAATATTAGAGATAAGAGCTAATTGTGTCAGAAGGTGATTAGTGGTCCAGCCCTTGTTTGTGTTTGCTGTCGGACAGAGACACACGGAGACGTCCCGGTCAGGTTACAACGCATTCTTACGGGGTATTAACATAGTTGTGGTGTGTGTGTGCTAATGTGTCTCACTGGGACAAGAGACAGAGGTTTCACACAGTATGTGGACTGATGAACACTTGTTGCTAAATGTCTGTTTGTGTGTGCCAGCAAACAACTGCAGGAGCCGTGTTGTGTATCAGTTATACAATCAGTAGGTGGCTACATCACTAATACCTACCAAGACCAAAGAAACCCTCGTCCTCCACCCCTCCACCAACGTTTCATGTTAATCAGACGGGTAGTTTTTGCGTAACCCCGCCGACAGACAGACAAACCAACAAAACAACATTATTAATTATAATTATTGTTATTAATCACAGGGTGCTTTTGACATTTTGGACACGGTGCATTCCAGTTTTATTAATCATCACTGTAGAAAAACATGTAAATATGAGCCTGATTGCAGAAGATACTGTAAGACTGACGACTTTGGTAAAAATCTTAGACGCAATTTAACAGGAAATTTAACAGTTTCCCTCCCACGTTTTTTCAGCTGCAAAACTATTCATATAATCAGTTTCATAAAATAAATAAGCACCATTAACGACGTTTTAAGTTTGTATGTTCTCCTCCTGCCTACGTGGGTTTCCTCTGGGTACTCCGGTTTCCCCCCCATGCAGTTGGGTGAATTCGAGACTGTTAATTGTCCACAGGTGTTTGTCACTATGTGTCAGCCCCTGTGATTGACAGGCGACCAGTCCGGGGTGACCCCGCCTCTTGCCCGATGTCAGCTGGGATGGGCTCCGGCTCACCCCCCCATCCTCACAGTGATGACTTGGGGGGGGGACAACAAGTTTCATCACGATGCGATCACGTCCACTCCTTTGTTCAATTAACACTTCTTAGTTTTGATATCTGGGAATGTGCCGGACTGTGTTTTGGTTCAATGCTGTAAATCTGGAGATCACATGATGTGTTCAATTTCTTTTATTCAGAACTCTGAACAGTTTAATCTCGATCGTCCCACTTCTATATGTGGTTCAGTCATTGAGTTCAGTTGCTGGGCTGAGGCCTCAACTCCTACTCTGTCTGGACAAACAGGATGAAGTGGGAGGTCAGAAGAATGAGGGATTATCAACATAAGTGTGTGTGTGTGTGCGTGTGCGTGCGTGTGAGACACACATTGGAGATATTGTGACGTAAAATGTCACGACGTAAGAAAACTGTGATGGAGTTATTAATCAAAGACGAAGACGAAGAGAGTGAAAGTAGATGGGTCAGTCTCAGCTGTCCAGCATGTGATGGCTGAATGTGACAGCTGTTCTCTAACTGGGACACACACACACACACACACACACACACACACACACACAGCCCATGCTGGGTCTGGGACTCCGAGGCATCTGAGGAAATACAATGAGGCCTCTTGTCTGAAGCTGTGAGAGCAAACTTGTGGATATTAGTGAAAGAGGAGCACAGAAGGAAACATGGACACGATAAGACGGGCAGAAGTGTGCGACAGCTACTCGGAGCTGAAGTAAAAGTAGTGACGACCTCGTCAGTCTGTGTCCTCTAATGTGGTCTGCAATGTGCTGTTTGTTCAGACCCCCCCCCCTGAGCCCCTGTGATTGGCTCTCATCCCCACAGTGATGGGACGAGGCAGGGACAGGCTATAAGATGGAGCAGTGTTTCCCTCTAGCATTGTCCCCCCCCCCAAGAAAAAGAAAAGTCAGCGATGCCGTCACTTGTCGGCGATGAGGCAGGTGACCTTTGACCCTCAGGTAAAACTTTCATGAGACTTTAAATTAAAGTGCCATAAAGGTTTCACTCCACTCCTTTATCAGTCCACACATTTGACTCCTCAATGTGCTGTAGCTGATTGGCTACCCAAACTGGTAATCATGTTTTCCAGGCTTCTGATTGGCCAGTGGGGCTGTAGGTTAAACCTCCGTCCTCTGGTTTGACAGACTCAACTGTAAGGTTTTCTGTTTTCATTTGCATGGAGATTTTTTTAGTTCAGGGGATTCTTGTTTAACAAGTGTTAGAATGGTCTGGAACCCTGTTATAATCTTTTAACAGCGCACGCTTCATGAAATCTTCAGAGTTTCTTCACCTTCCCTCCTTCGAGCTGGTCTCTCTCCCTCGCTCCTCCATTTACTTATCCATCTTCTTGGTCGGACTCTGGGGGGTTGAGACATGGCAGCAGACCAAGCCTCGGAATAAAAGCTCTGTTAGTATCTTGGCTGACATTGTGGTGGACACACACACACACACACACACACACACACACACACACACACTCTTACACACACACGCACACTCCTGGCAGCTTTTACAACTCCTTGTATATTGCCGGGTCTGGTTTTGGCAGGTAAGCTCAAGGACTTTCTGAAAGACCATTTATTAGACGAGACTTAGCGTTTACACACACACACACACACACACACACACACAAAAGCCTTCCCCTATTCCTTATGTTGTCTAAGATTTGTTTTGTATTCAGCGCGGCTGATGAGGGAAGGTGAGCGACCAGACTGAAGTACTTTAGTGTTTTAAATGCTGGGAGTGACGGGTACCGGGGTTCATGTACTGCCTTTGATCCTCACTGCAGCTCGTCCTTTGGGACGGGACGGAGAAAGAGTCCCGTACACACAAAGATACAAACAGACATGAAGGAGTTTCCCCTCCTTCATCTCTGCAGCCATGACAACCGTGTGGGGAAGCTGATAGCCAATCACACAGGAGCAGGGGTGGAAGTGGCTGCAATGTGAGGAGGTTGACCTCCGCAATAACCTGTTTTTATATTCTCTCACTTCCATTGGAACACAAACGGATTGGTTCTGTTGTACGTCCTCTGTTTCTCCCACACTGCCGAGGTTGGACGACCATAAATGCTGTTCTTTGTTTTCGTCTCCAGACAGATGAAATATGATCAACTTTAACTGACATGAGACAACAATCAATAATCACTACCCTGGTTCTTGTCTTTCAGGAAACTGATTTGTGTTCTTCGACCCAGCTAGTAGAAACTAACTCAGCTCGATGAGCATTTTAATATCTGTCAGGACAAAGCTGTGAATTATAACTTCCATGTGAAGCGCAAATTAATATTCTGATGGATAATTGAGTCGTCATTATTGAGAATATATTAGTGGTGAAGGTGAGCGGTGTAAACTGAGAGAGTGCTGTGAACAAACAGCTCTGTGTGTGTGTGTGTGTGTGTGTGTGTGTGTGTGTGTGTGTGTGTGTGTGTGTGTGTGTGTGTAACTGACAAAGAAAGGGAGAGCAGTAAGATAGTTTCAGGATGTGCATGTGTGTGTGTTTAATTCAGTTTCAGTGTGTATGAAGCTTCCTTATCTAAAGGCAGAGGAGGGTCAGGGTCACCTCCAGTTCAGCCTTCTGTACGCCTCTTCCTGCCCCCCCCCCCACACACACACACACACATTATATTGACTAGCATGTATCTCCCCTCACTATAAAACCAACCCCTCCTCACTTAATCTCTAACCTAAACTGTACAATAAATCGTCCCCATCTGCAACATTGTGACTCTCTTTTTGTCCCCGTAGACGAGGTGAGTCCATGTGACTGTGAACAGTTCATGTCCCCACAACCTGCTGAATCTGCTGCACAAACATCTGAGATAACCAGACTGTAGTTAATGATTGACAGTAGTGATGGAAGTAGAATGTAACAAGGACCTGTAGACAGACGGACCTGTAGACAGACGGACCTGTAGACGGACGGACCTGTAGACGGACGGACCTGTAGACGGACGGACCTGTAGACGGACGGACCTGTAGACGGACGGACCTGTAAACGGACGGACCTGTAGACGGACGGACCTGTAGACGGACGGACCTGTAAACGGACGGACCTGTAACCGGACGGACCTGTAGACAGACGGACCTGTAGACAGACGGACCTGTAGACGGACGGACCTGTAACCGGACGGACCTGTAACCGGACGGACCTGTAGACAGACGGACCTGTAAACCTCACCGCCTCCTGTCGCCGTCAGTACCAACCTCACTTCCCCTGCAGCACCTGACTGCTGTCGGCAGGAACTTCATCAATCAGATCTAAACTTGATATTAACCTCCAGACTAAAAGAGCAAACGTTTAATGTTGGACAGCAGTCAGCTGCTGGACGATGAGGAGCCATCAGGAGGTGTCGGCCTGGCGATGACTGATCGATCAGGTGTGACACCTTCACCTCAGCATGATTAATCGCGGCAGCATGGAAGGGTCTGCTGATCGATGCCTGCAGGCAGCAGATAGCTTCATGTGTCAGTCGGAGAGAAAGAGCTCACGAGGTTCAAGTGGTGTTGAGGTTTGATCAACTGACAGCTGCTCGTTGACTTTATATATGTCACGGGTTATATGTTCAGTAGAGGGTGAAGGACGACGTATAGAGAATAGAGTGGGAATGACCCTTTACAGGTAGATACCTCCACACACTCCACCGGAGCTCTCGTTACTTCATATTTGTGAAGGTGCAGATGTGAGACGGAGGGAGGTGAGTTTGTTTTCACGGCCTCAGAGGAGTGCTTCTGTAAACAGGGAGCTCCATCAGCTGCACTGGACGGAGAACCATGGGCGTCGACTGTTCACACACACACTGACACACATACACACACACTATGAATTCCCTGTGAGTGCTTGTGTGTGTGTGTCTGTGTGTGTGTGTGTGTGTGTGTGTGTGGGCATATCCAGTATCTCAGACAGCCCTGTGAAAGTGTGTGTGTCCATGTGATATTCGGTTTCTACACAACAGGTGGGATAGAATTTGCGTCATCTGTGATTGGGTATCAAGTTTCCTCTGTCATTAACACACACACACACACACACACACACACACACACCCTCCCCCTCCCCCTCGGTGGACTCTGATCCAACTTCTCCTCGTTACTGTTCATACAAAACTTTAAATGCGTGAATACAGCGTCCTGTAATCATTTCAGATCTTTGTCCTTTGTATCACAAACACAAGTCGTCATATTCTCAGCTGATAATTAACTTCCTGATGACGTCTTGTTTCTGCTTTTAGTTGCAATTAAAAGCGTTTTGTGGACAAACGCTTCAGTGATTAAACTCCACCGGTCGTCAGGTGACATCTTCTGTGTCTCCTGTGTCTGCAGTCCTGGCTGAGGATGTACGGCTACCTGCCTCAGGCCAGCAGGCAGATGTCCACCATGCGATCTGCTCAGATTCTGTCCAACGCCGTCAGCGACATGCAGAGGTTCTACAGCCTGGAGGTCACTGGACACATGGACCCCCAAACCATCAGGTCAGCAGGATGCAGAGAGTTTAACAACTGACAGTAATCCATGTAATCTAACGTGTTCTAAATCCCAGAATATTCCTTTCCATTAGATGAATTGTTCAGGCAGCTCGCAGGCACACGTCAAATTAGAAAGAACAAAAGTACACAAAGATCAAGAGGAGAAAGTTTTATCATCAGGCTCCTTTCATCTCCTCCCTCGGGTCCTCTCTCCTCGCAACTCACTTCCTGCTCCTGTCTTCTTTCAACCTCTTGCAGCGCCATGCGGCGGCCCCGCTGCGGCGTGCCTGACAAGTTCGGAGGCCAGATCAAAACCAACGTGCGGCGGAAACGCTACGCCCTCACCGGACACAAGTGGAACAAGAGCCACCTCACGTACAGGTGATGGAGACACGCTCAGCTTGGTGAAGTCTCAACGTGCCACAGACGGACGACGTGTTTCTGTTGTTTCAGTAAAATCTGAATGAATTCAGCTGGTGTTGATTTATCTGGGAGGCTGTAATTCAACCGGTCGGTGAAGCGGCAACACGAATTACAGCCGTTCAAATCAATCAACGTTAAAATCCTCACAAAGGGAAATAGTGTAAATATGAAAACAATTGTTTTACAAACTGGTTTGAACCATCAATCAACATGTTTTATTCCTCTTTCTGTCTCTCAGCATCCAGAACTACACTCCGAAGATCGGAGAGTATAACTCGTACGAGGCCATCCGGCGGGCCTTCAAAGTCTGGCAGAGTGTCACCCCGTTGACCTTCGATGAAATCCCCTACCAGGAGATCAAATACGGACGCCGCAAGGAGCCCGATATCATGATCTTCTTTGCCTCTGGTTTCCATGGAGACAGCTCTCCCTTTGACGGGGAGGGGGGCTTCCTGGCCCACGCCTACTTCCCTGGACCTGGAATGGGCGGGGACACGCACTTTGACTCGGATGAGCCGTGGACCATCGGAAACCAGAACGTTCAAGGTGGGAGGAGATGTTGTCTCGTTGTGATGTTGTGATGTAGGAGTTACAACCAAACACTTTCCAAACTATGAAGATCTCAACCAGCACCAAACGTTATGACACGTTTTTAAGGTTTGAATGGCTCGATGTGATAGATGGCTAACAGCTGTCTGCACTGCTGCCCTGCACACACACACACACACACACACACACACAACGACACAGCAACACACATCATCTCTCACCTGTCAGCCTCCGACACCGGATGACATCACAGGGTTCACTCCTCATGGTTCTCAGATTCACCCGACACACACACACACACATGCACACATACACGCACACACGGACACACACGCACACATACACACACATTCACACACACATACAAACACACGCACACACATACACACACATACAGACACACATACACACTCCCATTAACTTTTCTCCTGTCTTGTTATCTACAAACACTCAACAGACACGGGCAGCCGTGTGTGTGTGTGTGTGGGGGGGGGGGGGGGGGGGGG
>CAAKHC010003071.1:15723-30684 GCA_901007825.1 Macroramphosus scolopax | reverse complement strand
GGGGGGGGGGGGGGGGGGGTGTGGAGGGGGGGGAGTGTAAGTGAATGTGGTTTTCAGAATTTAAATAATGTGCGGCCACCCTCAAACATTTTCAGATGGCTTGCGTGGCAGCGAGGGGGGATGAAAGGGGCTTGTGGCTGCGGGCGTTCTCACCAGATGATTATGAGCGATGTCAGAGCCCATCAGTGCCGCAGAGAGTGACATGGAGCTAATGATGTCCGAGTCCTTCCCGTCCGTCCGCCCGGGCAGCGAGCTGCAGCCGCTCCTGGGTTTAACAGCCGGCTGATGGCGGCAGGATTCTCCTCCTGGAACAATGTTGATATTGAACATGAGACTGGCACGCAACTTTAAACTTCCAGTTAGGTCTCACAGGACTTTAGAAACATGAGTAAGGACATGGATGGAACGGACGAGAAACCATTAGCTCCACTTTCCTCTCGTCTCCGGCATTATTCAGGCTTCATAAATCAGGTTTTTGGATTAAAGGAGGGAGGAAAACTCAGCGCGCTTTAACAAGCTGTCGTGTTTTGGGCCAAAACTTTCTCCTTTGTGGTCGTGTAATAGAGGACATGTGGTGATGTCACTTCCCCCGGCGGGATTCACTCAGGCGCTGAAAATGATGCAACATGGCTGCATTTAAAATCTGCTTTAATTACTTTAATTTGGATTTGACTTGCTGAGGAGAATCAGTGGCTGTGGCGTTTGGACATCAGGTGTCCTGACATTCATTATACTTCCGTTGGTTGTCTGTATGTTAAATATCAAGACAGGTGACACTAATAGTGACTCGATTTGGACGTAGTCGGTCAGTCAGTCACACGGCAGCTCCTTCAAGTCCAGAGGTGTTTATTGTGTTTGCTGAACGCTGCCACTCCCGTTTCTGCCACTCGCATCACGTGCATACCCTCTGTAAGTGTCTAGAAAGTCTGCAGGGGCCTCGTATATAACTAGTTTTACAACACCAGAAAGTGTGTGTGTTTGTGTGTGTGTGTGTGTGTTCAGTCTGCATTACCTCATACTGAGAGATTTGCATGTGAAAGAGAATATAAGCTCCAACAATATGTTACCAAAGCTTGTTGTGCAAACTGGAACTATTATTAATTCATGTGAAAGGGCAACAATGGGGAGAAAAGAAAAGAAAAAAAATACACAAAGACTTGAGCCCGCGGGGGGGAAAGTAGCTGCTCTGTGAGGACGTCCAGGAACAGAACATGTTAACACGTCTTGCTCTGCACAGTCTGCAGCTTAATATACGAATGTTCCCGAAACTATCAGCGCCGTGATCTCCAGTACATCGGTTATAGTATCATGAAGCTCTGCAGCCGACACACACACGCACACGCACACGCACACGCACACACACGGCCATAATATGCAGTGACAGCTACTTTCCAAGCTGATATAACTGCTCAATGATCTGAGGACTGAGCTTTTATATTTTCCAGCCTGTTTAGCAAAAACCACAATGGAAGCGCCATGAGGCAGAGTCCTTATCAGCTAATCAGCATTGTGTTCCTCCACCACTGCGGGGACGCACTCACCATCCAGCTTATTTATATTGTAAAATATATACAGAAGACGCAGTCGGACAAATCGGAATCACGCGGTAGCCCCGCCCAGATCTTCCCCTGCTTCATAAAGGATTCACGAAGATAATAAGTGAGCAAATATTCTCATAGACTTCCGAACAATCTGACTTTTTTGCCAGCAGAGCCCCCTGCTGGTCGCTCGAGATGATGCATGTTTTAAGGCACTTCCCTTTCCATAAGCCGCTTCTTTTATACAGTCTATGTAGGAAGCTCGTGCCCGGTTATCCGTTAAAGAGACGTCCGTCTTCCAGAGGCAAACAACAAAATGTTTCATACACAACAGTGTGTTGCTGATGTGGTTTGTCTTTAAAGGTAAATAACAACACCGTTATGAAAGTCTTCCTTTGGGACACTTTGAAACTCTTTAGGAAGCAGCTGAGCCATAATTGATCTTTAAATATTCATATGAAGTACTGTGTCAGACTCGGCTTCTGTCAGTGGTTGAGGAGTGTGATGGTCATGTTTGATGGCAGCTGGTCACCGGAGACGCACAACGAGCAGCGACCGTGTTCACTGGAGCGTTAATTTAAGAATAGTGGGGCAGATTATTTCTGTCTTTTACATAAAATCAAGAGGAAACTGTCAAAGCACTTTTACATCACGGATTAGTCCAATCTGGAGGACAGATACTACTTGAATTCATCTCTTTCTATGTCACTCGGTTCATATTTTCATGGTGACTGTGCCCTCGGGCTGTTTGAGTTCTATTGTGCAAACATTCCTGGTCCCCAGAGGGTTAAACCTCCTGGATTTGTTTACCTCTTGTGTCAACCAATTGTGGTTTCTGGTGAAATATCCTGACATTGATGGTGGGGGGGTGAATCTGGTCCTGCTTCACGTCCCCTTCAGGAACAACTGGCAAAAATAACGTTTCATCTAGCGCCACCATCAGGTGAAAACTAATAACGGTTTATAAGTGCGTGCAGCTGCAGGAAAGTTAAACTTCAATAAGACATCCGGTGCATAAAGATTATCCCGCCACTTTTAGGGACAATCTGCATGTCATGTCGGCTTTTGAGGGTTGAAGGTTCCACATGGTCCAGCTGTTCCGGGCGTCCATGCAGACCATCCAGAGCAAAACATCTGAATGTTGATTACTTTATGTTTCCCCCTAAATGGCTGCAGATGACTGTCTGTACTCCGTGTTGGCTGAGAGGGAGCATGAATTACCTCACAGGTGTCGCAGCTGAAAATATGTTTGCATGAATAATATACAGTCAAACTCTTTTTTTAAAACTGAGCCAGCACCCGTCAGCTGAAGACGAAGATGGCGCCTGCTTCAATAGAACTGGAAGCACCGTGGTAATTACACAGCAGGAATAGGTCCTTAATGAAAGGTAGCTGCACTAATAAATCATTAAATAGTTCATTAAAAGGCGGCGCAGTGGCCCAGTGGTGAGCGTTAGACTGTTGTAATAATAATTAGACTGTTTCTGAGTGTGCTGAGCTCCCTGCGCTCTCCTGACGTTTCCTCCCTCCGTCTGCAGCGGCGAACGGAGGGTGAAGGAGGAAGAACTTCCTGGAAGTTTAAATGCTCTCTAACACAAACAGTAAAAGCAGAGTTTATAAAAGATTTAACATGCCAATGAGTTCCACTCAATCCTGCTATGATAGTGTTAGTTTTGTCTGTATATTTCTATATATATAGTTGTATTATAATATTCAGTTGTCAGGGATGTAAAAGAGCAACATGGTAGCTGGAAGCAGAGATGGACCAGAACATTCTGTCAGTCTCCATCCTGGATGTTTTGGCGTATCAACCCTTTAACAGGCGCCGTTTCTTTATTCAGTCGTCTCCGGCATCCGTTGGGCTCCGAGCTGCTTCTTGTGTGAAATATTTCTGGTATAAATCCCAAATCATCTGAAAAGTGGGACACAAACAGTGTTTATCTATCGCGGCCTCTGATGTGTTTAAATGATTGATCCGACGGATGTGATGGAAACTCCCCCGAAACATCACGAGTGTAGGAAAGGTGCTTCATCATTGACGTGTGTGTGTGTGTGTGCGTGTGAGTGAGACGTGGAGGCTGCTGGGGAGGTTCTCGTGCATGCTCAGCTTTACGTACATAACGTATATGATAATACGATGGAACAACGTCTCTTCTTGCTACAGTCTGCCATCATTCAAGTGACCTTATACAAGATGTTTACAGGTGACAGGATCTCCGTTTGTTTCCCACACGGATCCAGGAGTTGTCAATAAAACACATTTGTCGTTCTGAGTGAGTTCGTCCTCGTTTATTTAATCCAGTGATGCATGTTGATAATGTCCCTTTAACTTACCCTGACTGCACTCTAGTTTAATTACATTTAGGATTCAGTCATTGTGATTGTTTTTATTTGTTGTATTTCTACATGTTCAGAAAATATTCAATTACTTAAAAATAATTAATACATTTTTAAAGGCTAAATTCAGGAAAAAAATGCACAAAAATGAAAGAAATTTTGGCTAAAAATAAAACCTGTCATTATGAGAATAAAGTCCTAAAACCACTAGAAAAATTAAGAAAGTAATATTGTTGTAAATAAGTTAGAGAAGGTTGTAAAATATGTGTTTCATGGCCACGTTTAGTCGATCAGATTGTGTTTTCCTGTTTACAACAATATTCATTTCAATGGAACTTTATTTATTTCTGTCAGGGGATCAAACAAAATCAAAGGCCACAAGCTTAAAAACAACATGAGGAATTGGTAATAAATACGTGAATGTTTTGTGTGGAATTAAATAAAAAAAGTTTTATTAGGTCATTTTTTCAAAATGACTATTCTTCATTTATTAATAATAATAATACCAAAAATCTGGTTTGATCTCACTGTTGAATTAAATATGAATTCATATAACGTAATCTAATATACCAACTTCATTCTGCTGTGCAACAGCAGCGCTTCAACAACATAATTTACCATCTTCCAGATTGACACGCTGTTAATTAGATATAAGAAGCTGTCTTTGTCCACTGAGGAGATCAGAATTAAACTCATACGTTTGTTGTTGCTGTAGTTCGGCAGCTAAACAAACAACTCTGCAGAAATCTCTTTCTTGGTGGTTTGATGGTTCAGATCTGAATTTGGTGCATTAAACTGGCGGCAGATCCGAAGCATCGGGGGAAATTATGAACAAGCATGTGTGTGTACATGAGTATATGTTTGCCCTCCACTTGGGGTAAAGTGGGACTGCCTGCATCGAACCAGCCGCTGGCTCCATCAGATTAAACCCGGCTGTACCTCCCACCAGCCTTCTCATCTCTGCCTGCTTCTTTTTTTTTTATCTTTGCAGCTGCCTCAGACTCACTGCACCAATCCCTCTCAGCAGTTCTTTTCATTGTTATGCATATGAAACCCAGTTAACGTGAATCCAAACGGGGACGGGAGACGTTTCAGAAGCCGATCTGACGTGAGTGATTCCACGCAGGTCCGTCAGCATGAAGCTGTCAACTGGTGCGGCGCCGGGGAAAAGAGTCAACATCAAAACTTCATGGGCTGAACCTTCTCCAACATCCATGAGCAGATGAAAGAGAGGCAGAACTGGGGCAGTTGAGGGCAGTAGTTGTATGCTAATAATACTAAATCATGGCAGTGCGCTGATGCTCTCTAGTGGCCAGCTGTCACAGCTTTAACTGAACTGTTACGGCATCGGTACGTTGCCTTTCTATGATCTAAGATTTATAGAAAAGAGGGGGGGGGGGTCCTACCGGGTACAAGTCTTTACTTGTTACTTAAGGATGAGGCCTCTCTGCATGTACTATTTATATTCTTATATAATATGGAAACCTCATCCCGATTCATCACATCAGCATCTGTTTAGGTCAGACTGATGCACATGGAGAGGAGGTGGAAGGAAGCTGCTTCAGGTGACGTCACGTTCCGAATATCTGAGACATCCCTGCAACCGAAGCCTGAAATATGGGATGGATCTTATACTGTGCAGGAACTACAGGTCCGAGTGCAAAATGCTGACATGAAATGTTTTTTATTAATCAAATAACTATAAAAACTGAGTTTCTCACGTGCAAAATGACCATTAAACATTGACCAGTTCTATTTAACAACGTATCGATGCTGCGGTTGAGGTTTGCTGAGGTGTGGGCACAGAGAACACGAGGTTCTGGGCAGGTCGGTTCTCCAGTTGGTTTCCTCTTGCAGGTGCACAGCTGGAGAACCGACCACAGATCTTCTTTAAATTCAAAATCAGCATTTGCACTGAGGAGAATAACGAAAGAAGAAAAAAAAGAAGAAGTCACCTTATTGTGGAAAAAAAGAAGCTTTATTCCAGCCAAGGATGTTACTTTCCCTGAGTTACACAACGATCTACAACACGTAGACTGGTCACAATTAGAATCTTTGTATTTAGCAGCTATGGTCCTAATTATCAAGGCAAACAAAGATCTGGCAGAGAAAACAGTTTCAGAAGGAATAATGAGAGAACTCAGGCCGTGCTACAGTTCTTTCTTTCTTCTTTTACCTCCCCTGGTGTAGCTTTTCATTAGAACAGGCTCAGACCTTAATCTCCTCAGGACGGACCCACTGTGCCATCCAGTATTTTACCCCTTTCATTTTATACACTTGGAAATCTCAATCCCTCTTCCTCCCTCTTCCTCCCAGAACCTACACAAAGTCACAAGTCCCAAATGCGCTTTGATTGTAACGAGCAGCTGAGTGAGAGCTTAACTCCCGCTCACGTCTGAATTCTCCTCCAGACAGTTTAATTTGCTTTCTCTGTTCAAGGCCACAGAGTTGATTAAGGATTCAAATGTTCACCCGACAGTTCGCAGGAGGAGGCCAACTCCTCTTCATCAACCACACAGACTGTCTGACAGTAAAACCAGCTTCATGTCCAACATCCTGATTCCCTCCTGTCAGTCCGAGGAGGAGCCCCCCCCCTCCTATCTTCTCACATCTTGGTGACGTCCATGGAGTCGTGGATGTCGATCACCTGGAAGCCCAGGTTGTCGATCCCCAGCTTCTGCTGGTTATTGTGCTGTTGGTTGTGGTTGTTGTGATTCCTCTGGTCCACGTCGGTCTCCAGGCAGTGGGCGCAGTGAGGCGTGGAGATCCGGACGCTTTTGGAAAAGTTTGAGAAATCCACACAGTACTTTCCCGTCTTGGTGCGAGAGATGATGGGCAGGAAGTTGAACCCCCACTGGATCTCTTGTGGGATGTAGGAGGTACGTACCTGGCAGGTGGAGCTGGTGGACTCGGCCGTGCCGTCCAGAAACACCACCAGCTCAAAGTCCTGCTGGGGCAGAGTGTCGACCGACAGCTCGTAGAACGGACTCGATCTGTTGATCACGTGGTAGAGGGTCAGAGGGCAGACGAAAAACAAGTTATCTTTGCCTGCGTCCACCATGAAGTCAATGTCCAACTGGTCCAGGATGATGGTCTCGCCGTCTGCTGTGGTGGTGGTCCTCAGCAGCTTTCCGTAGATCTGGCTGCCGATCAGTAGAGTCTTTCGAAGGTTGGCTACTCTGATCAGGAGACACAGAGTTCCTCTCTTCAGACAGATGACGGCCGTGTCACTGAAGGTGACCGTCTTCGCTCTTCTCTTGGGTAAGGAGATCTTGGCCAGGATGACGCCACACATGAAGCAGTTGATGAAGACGCCGATGAGTGACTGGACGATGATTAGAGCCACCGTGCCAGCGCAGTGCCCGGTCAGCGCCCTGCCACCGTACCCGATGGTCGTCTGGGTCTCCAGGGAGTAGAGGAACGCCGTGGTGAGGCCGTTAACATTGTCTATACACTGCAGATGTCCGTCGGTCCGGTTCTGTCCCGTCAGATCCCCGTTGCTCTTGGCGATCCAGTACCACAGCAGGCTGAAGAAGAACCAGCTGCCGGTGAACGAAGCCACAAACAAGAGGAGGACAAAGCGCCAGCGGATCTCCACGAACGTGGTCCAGAAATCCACCAGGAACGCAAAGTTACCGGCCTCCATGTTTCCGAACTCGATGTTGCAGCGTCCATCTTTGGTGACCAGGCGCGTTTGGCGGCTCTGGTGACCTGCTGGCTGGAGGTGACCCTGGAGCAGCTGGAACATCCTGAAGCTGCAAGGAGCAGACACAACATGAGTACCAGCATTCATGGATGGATACGGGACTCACCTCACACGAGTTGGATCTGACACTACAAGGGTAAACAAGGATAAGTGCCTAAAGTGCAGCTCCCTGGAGTGAGTGGGATTCATCCTGTGGGGACCCTGAACGTCTGTTTGATCGTTGTTGCAGCCCGGATGAAAATGATCTCATACATTGTTTTCTTTCTTTTTTTTAAGTGAAAGAAACATAGTAAACTCTGTAGTTTAATTTAATTTTTCCCATAAAAACTATCTTACGATTATAAACACTTCATCGAAAACCCCCATCAAATCAAAGTTAGGTTCTGAGATCTTTCAGGAAATCATTCTGAAGGATGAAGAGCAACACTCAGGCTGGTCCGGCAGGTTGTTGTTGTAATAAAACTATCACTACGTCCTGATCATGCTGGTTCCAGTCTTCAACATCAGCCAACCAACAAGAAGGAATACGATCTTATATGTGACCAAAAGTATGAAATAATCCCAGCAGCTAATTATTGACATCTTATTTTTCATCATTAGAATGACAAACAAACAACGTCGAGGGTTCCTAGTGTGTGTTAACCGTCACCACGTGCTCCTCTTATATAACAGCTGCTGTTAGACTCCACATTTCAAGAAACTTTGGTGTATTTTGCAAGAAAAGTACATTTGCACTTTGAGTTAAAACACAATAATCTTATTGACAACCTTCCTTATTATTTATTATCCCTCTGGTAGGGATTAAACTGCTCCTCCTCCTCCTCACACACTAGTATTATATATCACACTCCACCTTTAGTGTGTTTTTATTCTAACGTGGAGGCAGACAGTGAACTGCTGTTTCTCCTGTTTGCACCTTTGTTACATAATTGGCGAAGCCTCTCTTCTAGATGCTGATAGAGACCGAGAGAAAGTAACTTTTACATGTTTTAATCTCAGTTATTAAACATGTCTGAGTTACAGCCTTGAAGAAATTCCTTCATATTGTGAGAGAAGAGTGGAACGTACCTGCTCAGTGAGACCATGGGTCCCGAGTGCTCGCTGGATCTCTGCTGGAACTTCAGACTCCTTTTCTTTGCACAAGTGGCCACAGGGGCGTTGGAAAGATTTTAATCCACAGTGAAATTTCCTAATCCCAGCCACATGCCACCGTGTACACTGGCCTCATACAGACGGAGGAGGCAGCCACCTCCGGGTCTCTGATTGACAGGCCGTCTCCTTCATCATCAGTCCACCAAAGAAGGAGAAGCCCATTCATACAGCCGTGACTCCTCCATGAGCGCTGGACTCATGGTGGCTTCAGCTCCCGTGGACAGTACGAGGAGGCAGGAACCTTCTGGAACAGAAGTCCTCGGGGGTATTGTGCTGCAGAAGGTGCGTCTATTGAAGGGGCCAAACGGAGCCGGTGCAGCACCCATGCTGATTTTGTTTTCAAACCCTGAGAACATTTGGGATTTGCATCGGGCCTCACAAAGAAATCCCTCAATTGCATTTCCCCCCTGGTCCCCCTCCCCCTCTTCAAACCTGCAAGGCTGCCCCCCATTTGCATTAAAATGAAGAGCTGCAGGGATAAAGTGTTTTTGCCGGCTGTTGAGGGACAATTTTCATTTTCTGCCAACATATTTCCAGGATTTGTTTCCATACGAGTCGATGGACGTCCCCGGATGCCAGGAGCTGCATGGAAATGATGTTTAAAGATGCAGGAACACGATGAAGATCGTGCACATTGTGCTTAACCTTGAGTCATTGTGCGCCGTCCCGTCGCCATGAATACTAAAAGCATGTGTGTGGCTGAAGACGATCCCGTGTTGTCTTCTTCTTCCTCCTGCCAGGACGTCCAGCTGCTTTCAGAATGTCGGTGTAAAAGTGAAACAAACTTCAAAGGGCGACGTCACCACACAGGGAGATAACGAAGGACTGAACGGGACCTACAGACACATCTGAAAGATACAGAACATTCTCAACTTGTTCCTTCAAAGGAAAACAATCAAACTTTGGATTTTGTCACCATTTGAAGGTCAAAAAATGATCTTCAGATCATTTTCAAACAAGAGCAACATGTGTCATAAGAACCAGCGTGTCGCAGCCTTCACCTGAAACGGCCCTTTGATTACAGCTTCATCGTCACGTCGGGTGAAGCAACACGCTGGTTACGTCATTTAAATCTCCCACAGGAACGTGTGTCGTCCACGTGCAGCCGGCTGGCACGAAACAAACGACCTCCTCAGCAGCTGAACACCTCGTTGTATAACTCAATCACAAGTGTTGAATTGTTTCAATAAAGTCTGTATTCTGGATATTTGACATTCATGATTGGACGGTAAAAACAGGGACTTTAATCAACAACGCTCTTCTCATAAGATGAACATTACATCTGAATGTATAGAACATAAGTAGTAAACATTATGTACAGTAACATACATACACACACTTATTGCAGAAGAGAATGAGGTTGATGATGAGTTGTGTGGTCGACAGTTTGACAGAGTTCCGTCCTCCTGATTTCCTTATCAAAGGACAGTGTGGCGCCCCGATGACGTCACCGGCAGTGTGGCGGAGCCCGTGGCTTCGTTTTAGTACAGTGGGAGGAGGAGGAGGAGGAGGAGGAGGAGGAGGAGGAGGGGGCATATTTGTATACAGTCTATGATTTAAAACTTAAAGAAAACAACTAACTTTGGTTAAAACAGGACCGACCGCCGATGACTCCGTTTGTAAAAACCTTAAAGCTGCTTCACACCGGCGGCCGTGTTTCCGGGTCCGGCTCCTCTACACGATGTTCCTCTCCAGCATGGGTTCCTGGGTCAGGATGCGTTTGAAGTCCAGCCTGCTCAAGTCCAATGTCTTGAAGCCTCCGTCCAGGATCAGCTCGGCCACGCCGCGACCCACCGCCGGGGAGTGCTGCAGGCCGTGGCCGCTGAAGCCCGTGGCAAAGTACATGTTGTTGATCAGAGGGTGCAGACCGATGATGCCGTTCTGGTCCAAGGTGTTGTAGTCGTAGTAACCTGCCCAGGAACTGGTCACCTGAGGCGAGGAAACGAGAAGGTTAAAGCTTGAAAAGTCAAGTGACATGTTCTGACTTTAATAAGCACTTAAACAACAAAATATCTCAACTTTACCTTGAGATTCTCAAAAGCAGGAACACGATGGGCCAAGTTGGGCCAAATCTTTTCCTCAAAAAACTGGTGATCCACATCGAGGTTACTGACGTCCGGCTCCTCCTGCTGACAGAGGAACAGACGGCTCTCAGATCTCATTCATGGATCACACATGTTGATATAACAGTCATCAACATGACCAACCTCCAAAGGTGACATGCCGGTGATGTAGTTCCCTCCTAAGCCCTCCCGCCGGAAGTAAACTCCAGAGTAGTCGATCAGGAAGGGCGTGTCCAGACCGGGACCGTCGGGACAGTGGACCACATACACATACCTGACAAACAGGGAGGGACGTGTCAGCTGTTAATGTGTCGCAGTACAGAGACGCCTGCAGATCGTCTCCTCCAGCCGAGGGGAACAAGCTTGTTTGGTCTTTTCTGTTAATGAACAACATCCAGCAGATGAAAACGAGCCTTTTGGCTAAATCCGACACATTTACAACATCCTGATGTTAATTAACGAGCGTTGTGCCTGATAAATAAATCAAAGTTTTAGTAACTCTCATTGCTGAGCAGACAAACTCTGGTGCTCTGGTCTTCATCATCTGGAAGGAGATCACATCCAGACTGGAGGAGCATCGACAGCCGATGACCCAAAACCCAATTCGACCCTCGTGGGGACGTCTAAAAAGGGCCGAGCTGGCGCTGTAACGATGTTCCCACTTTAAATAAATAAAACTTCTGAACTTGCCTGTCGGAGGCACCAAACCCCCGCCGGCACTTTCAAAGAACATCTAACATCTTGACAGCATTCGGGTTCTTGTTTTTCTAAAAGCAGAACTACACCCCCCAGGTCGACCTTTCATACCTTTTCCGAGGCTCAACGGGCAGCGGAATTCCATCCATCGAGTCCTCTGGACCGAAACCAATTCCCAGCATCTCTGCCAGTTTACCAGAAAAGGCCCCTGCTGCATTCACCACAATGGCACAATCCACCGGCTGGTACTCCAGGCTGTTCGGCATCTGCACCTGCTCCAACACAAGTCGTTAACCCCTTCGTGTGCAACACTTCGCTCCCTCGCTGTGGCGGTGCGGCTCCGTCAGCACATTAATCATTGAAACAACACGTTTGTTTTTGATAAGCAAACAAAGAGATGTTTCATTTTTCAAGAGGGGCGAAGCCGCTTCAAAGTGATTCTTCTTGTTATAAATCATACAAATGACAGATTAGTTTTAAGGTGCATCAGTGATGTGCACAAACATTAAAAAGCTTTATTAACCTTCGTGGATTTATTTATCTTTTGTGCACGTTTGGTCGGACGAGTTGACACTTTTACTCAGAGAAATGTCACCGTGTCGTCTTCAAAGGCAAAGAGACGTTGGTGATCTTACAAAACAGACACTGAATTAGACGGTCTGATATTAAATCAAACAGCTGGTTCCCACGGTCCCACTCACTTTGACAGATTTGATTCTCCTGACAGCCACTTGATCACCGTCGCTTGTCGTCATCAAGTTCGACGTGTATTTAAAATCTGTGGAGGAGGCGAACATAAAGATCGATGGGACGACTGTGACACATCGACGTCTGCAAATACACAACATGAGGAGTCGACTGCATTCAAATAATAATATCCTTCACTTGAAAACACTCGTCTGTTGCCTCGGTGTTCAAGAGCTTAAATTCATCAAAGAAAAGTAAAGATTCCATTATAAACCGACGCTGGCAGGAGCGTCACCTCGTTAGCCGAGTGAATAACAAACATAAAGTAATTAACCGGCCGTTAATGAGTGAAAGGTGGTCTCCTTGTTACAGGGTTCCTTTTGATGTTCAGCAGCAACGTTTCTGTCTGCACCAGCTTTTGTTTTCGCCTCCACGTCAGTAAATTTCCTGCTATTTCATCACAGTTTTTATATTATTAATATGATATATTATTCTGCATGGAACAAGATAAAATGACACGTCTTTAACACGTCACTGACAAAGTGGAAGGATTTAAATAAAGAGCAGACTACATGTGATGAACATGTCGTGTACATGTCGTGTACATGTTGTACCACAGCAGACGTAGAACTGCAGTGTTGATGTTCTTTCTGCTGAAATGAGTTGTTGGTTAACCACTAAAAGATAACTGGAGGAATGAATATCTCAACGTAGCTCAACCTCTCTCAACCAAACTCCATCAGGCTGTTCATGCAGGCAGAACAAACCTGTGACTTCTCCACAGCACTGAATGACCCCCATGGACACGGCCTTTCTTCTGAAGGCGTTCAGCAGGGTCCAGGGGTCGAACCAGCCCTCGTTCTCCAACCCTGGCGGGAAGCAGGAGAGAAGGGAAAAGTTACACTTTTGAAAGCACGTGTGAATGAACAAATACAATGAGGCATCTGAGGTGAAGGAGTTTGACCCTGTTTTTTATTTTCTTCTACGTATAAAATTGCACACAGCTTCAGCCTTACGTGGTAATTTAATATCAGCTTGTGTATTCTTGCTCTCACCATAAGAAGCCAGCACCACGCCCTCCGTGTTCATCCACGGAAAGTTCTCCTTAAGTTGTGAAGACGAGAGAAGTGAAACTTTGGCTCCAGCATCACTGACAAGCGCAGAATAAGACAACAGAAAGATGGATATTTATTTACATCCTTGAAGCCTCAGTGCAGCAAGACAACAAGAACAAAAAGGGTTCTTGTTCTGCACATTGCCCAGGAGGACGTGTTAACTAGCTTCCTGCTATCACAAAGTTCTACTGAATGAAAAGTGGGCCGCCACCTCTGGGTGTTGTAGTTCTCCTGCATGATGTGCGCCACCTCCTCACTGGCCAGAAAGAGGTACCCTGATTGGTTGAACTGCACGTCCACTACGTCTTCGTTCAACACGCCGAGGTGTTCCTGAAAGGTGAGACAGTCACTGCACTAATTAAGCTTCACATTCAATCGTCGCTACTCTAACACAGTAAACACAGTTAACACAATACGTGTGACCTACATTGATGTTCCTCAGGAAGTCCGCGGACGCCAGGGAGAGGCAGATGTTCTCAGGCAGGGAGAACTGCTGTCGGATACCCCCGGCAGACAGCACCGTGGAGGCCCGGGTGTACTGAGGGGAGCCACAAGAGGGAGGAAGCAGTTAATGAGGCTCAGGATGGAGCTGCTGTATATCAACGTTTGGAGAGAGTTGTTTTAGATTTGTCCACGAGTCAAGATGGAACACTTTCTCCTGGTGGTACTAAATCCTGTGAAGGTATACTGATAATATTGCTCAATTTTTTAAAATTTAAAAACATTTTCCACCAAAAACAAATTGTGAAGATATGACTCCTTGTTTATTCTCATACTCAGCAGGCACGATCCTTCTGAAGTCAGGCTCAATAGGATGAATGAAGTCATTTATCATAGTAGATTAAGATAATATTGAAACACTCAGATTCATATATCTGTTCATGTACCTTCTGCACACATTTCAATACCACCTGAGCTCCAACACATTTAAATATAGTGTTGGATTGTTGGATGTTGAATTACAAATGTATTGTATGTCCCTTTTCTACATGTTCATATGACCTAAGTTAAAGTTTTTATTGGTTTTAGCTTCTTCTTTGACAGTTTTGAGTGTATTTACACAGTATTTCCAACATAATATCAAGCGTCAAACACGTGAAGGAAATGCAACTCTAACTTTGACATACAGAATAATTGTACTTTTGTAATTAATTGTATTATAAGGCAATAAACTGCATGAAAAATAACTAACCAACAATAATTTTAAGACTGTGCCACTCACTGTTGGGTCCTTCTCCACAACCACAACTTTCAGTTCTCCACGGATCCTTTCCTTCTGCTTCAGCCAGTAGGCGACGGACCAGCCCACCACGCCGCCTCCGACGATCACTATATCGGCTCTCTCCGGAGGCAGGTTCGGGTTGACTTCCAGAGGACTCCAGCCGCTCCCTGGAAGAGCGTCCGCCGCCTTCTTCCTCATGGCCGCCAGCTGGGCTTCCAGGTCTGCGGCACCAAAGCAGGCTTTTTACAATACTGCTTATTTTTGTTGTAAATATAACCTAATAGCTTAAAAATCAGCGTCGGTTATTGGTCTTTAGCTAACTCTCTCCAGTTCGGCATGTGTTGTACTTCACATATTAGCATCGTTTTAATGAAACAGACACGTATTGAAATCAAATCTACCACTAAATGGGCGGCGGGGGGGGGGGGGGGGGGAAAAAAGAGGA
>CAAKHC010003071.1:0-15703 GCA_901007825.1 Macroramphosus scolopax | reverse complement strand
GATGTCCATCAAGGGGGGGGGGGGGGGGGGGGGGGGCGGTAAAGATGAGTGAAAAGACACGTTTAAAGGTTTTTCTAAAAAGTTGTGTAAAGTTCCTCTTTGCAACCTACAAGTTATGTAGAGAGGAAGAAACGAATTTTATTTGAGGAATTATGACGCCAAAGTTAGCTTGTTGTATTCTCGAGAGCATGCAAGAGTAGACGACAACTGTTGTCCCCCCAACCTTTAAAGAAGTCATTCCGGAGAGGCGTCCCTGTGCTCAGGCTGTGGCACAGTGTTATCCGTCCACACGGCCATCGATGTTCCGGTGTCCTTCGTCTGACGACGAGGAGACCCGGGAACGTCCGTACCTTCACATGCAGCCTGCGCCACGTTGACATTGTTGTGCGCTAACTGGCTCGCTAGTCGGCTAACTGAGCAGAGCGCAACGTAAACCAAAACAGCTGTAGTGTACATAAACTGTGCATGTCTCCTATATACATGCTGGATGTGCGGTAAATTCTGCCATATAATCTGACAGGTCAAATAACCTGAGTCAAAAGCATCCACGCGACCCGGAGTAAGACCGGTAGCTTTTTTCAAAATAAAAGCATCCCTTCTGCTGCGGCTTCCAGCCATCCCTATGAAAACAGGCATCTCATAAAAACACTGGAAAGCACAAGCGGGAACTAGACTTGTCTTTTTACATAGATTGAAGAATTTAACCATAACGTCATAATGTTCATTATTTGTATGTTAAATCTCATGTTTATTTTTAAACCAGATTACACCTGAGCCACAGTGTACAGATGTATTTAAAGACTGTTGTATTGAAACTGAACTTCGTGTGTATAATTGGTGGAGTGCTACTAAGAAACTAAGACATATAAACGGATGATTAATGATGGTTAATTTAACTGCTCACACAAAGTAAGATGCCCTATGTTTTATAAAACAATATTGTACTTTGAAAATCCCTACGGAATCGGAGTTGTAGTTCCACAAGCTTGATGCTGATTCAAAACATGGGCAGTGGCTCGTCATGTGACAGCCCATGGCCAATCAGGAGAGAGAGATTCCTCCCCGTCCAAATGTATGATTTTAAAATAAACTAGGGATAAACAGCAATTTAAAAAATCTACTTCGAACACATTCCCTCAGTCTTAGGTTTTTGTCTAATCTAACAACATCTCCAAGTTTATGTATATTCTTATTCATCGTGTATATAATATCATTGCACTATACCCATTTTTCTATTTTAATTAATGTTGTTTATTCTGAGACTGAATATTCTGATATATTTTTACACTTCGTTTGAGACTTTTTACCCTTATTTTTTCTTATTTTTCTATTCGATCTCTTGTATATTTAATTTTTTCTCTCGTCTTGAATGTGAGCTACTGTTAATTTCCTACTTACATAGCATTTTGAATGCAGGTCCTGTACAGGAATAATTTTACATTGTGGTTTTCGATTTGTTTTCCAACACTGAGTATATAATCATCAATTTAGCAACTTCCCACAGTGTACTCTTGTTAATCTGGGATCTTTTTCTAAAAGGGAACCAGGATTCAAACACAATGACTTGTGTGGTTGGAGGAAGTTTGGCATAATAAAAGGAACACATACAATGAAATGTGGGTAAACCTATAAACAACAACTCAACACTGGTTTTACCAATTGTTTAAAGGGCAACAGGAGGGAAATCAACTCCTGTGGGGTTTGGAATAAAGTCAGTGAAAAAAGCTTCAGTTCATGTTTATAGCACATGAGTTGATAAGTATTACAAAACAGCACTGTTAATGCCAAAAAAATGAATAAGTGGCAGGCAATGCTCTAGAGAGAATCACATAAAGCAAAACAGAAAATACAAGACCACTAGAGGGCGAAAGTCAAGCAAAGATGATTTACGACTAGATAGAGAAGGATAAAGTTCCACATTTCAAAACAATTGATTATATATCTCTGATGTCTGCAGTCCCATATGTCTGTAGGCCTATTCCCCTGTATTTATTTTTAACTGTAATTTTGGAGGTTTTAATTTTTGGTGCTGTAGAGCTGTGTAGGGTTATTAATACAAACAGCCTAATTCATATAAACAGGATGGGCGAAATGATAGGAACACTTCTCGTATAACCCATAGCTCAACGACACCAAATTACAGCCTCGAAAATGATGATTAAAATAAACAATCAACAGCTATCTTACATCTATTAGGAAGCTTTATCTAATTGCTGTTGTACCATGAAAGATCAGAGGTATCTTTATATGTGTGTGTTTGTTTGTTTGTATGTGTGTGTGTGTGTGAACCCAATGAAATGGGAAGTATATGAATCAGGGAAATTCTTTGAAAAACATCATTATTTACTGTCAACAAAGCTATCATCTTTTTTATAAGATTTTATTTTGATGTTTTGCACGGAACTACAATCTCATCATAAGCTTTTAGTTTGAAAGCATAGCCGGAAGTAGATTATTTTATTACGGCTTGTTTGATGGTGATATTTTCTGCTCCCCGGGGCCACAGTGTTTTCAACGGGACTCAACTTACTAACGTTACTTACCGGACTCGCAATGGCCGCTTGACCTAGGCTGGAATATCTTTCTCTAGTCCTCATTTTTTCAAAACATTTGCACAAACTTTTCCCCGATAAACCTTCAACTTTTGTGTAGTTTTTATGTCAAGAAACAAGGATGCAACCCCCACCGAGAAAGGTGAGTTTTCCCGTTGTAGCCTCCGAAGCTAACGTTACTTGTCTGAAAACGTCCTCGTCGAATTGATGCATATTTAATTGTTGGAAATGTACGCTTTGTTGCTCGACGACAAACCACACGTTTATTCCACAAACTCACAAAATTATGTTTTGTCAGTAACTGTTGTTTCCGCTGTTTCTTTAAATGTCAGCGAAGGAAGAAAAGTTGTTTTAGAAAAAGTCCCATGTGCCACAAATGTTAGGGAAAATAGCCCCGTTATCGTGCCCCGTTCCCTCTCGAATGTCCTACGGAGATAATTCAAAACGTGATGAATATATGGTTATTCGTATTTGTACGTCCTTGTAAAAACTTTTCCTGACGTTTTGGTCGGTGTTGTGTTACATCGGCTCACAAGTGATTCACTGAAATATCACTTCAGTTCACTCTGGTCAGACTGCCATCGGCGGTCTGAACAAGTAAACGGTAGCGAGATTGTCAATAGCAGGTCAAATAAAAGTTAAGATTTAACATATGCAGTGAGCGTTTTGAGTTTTTGTCCTTGCCGATTTTGGGAATGGACGAAAATGTATTTAAAAAGTCTCACTTTAAGCACTGTTCTGCTTTTTAAGTATGTTTGGAGCCATGGAATCTTAAATCGACAGATTGCTGGATGCAGATTGGTGGAGTTTTCTGCTCCTCGTACAAGGGGAGTCTGGAGGTGGGAAAAGACCACTAAAATAATATATAAATCTTACAATAACCGACTTCAATGGTTTTATGTAAAATATGTTCATATGGGATAATATTAATATTATAGTGAAGTAATACCTGATATCAGTTTGTGCTGATAGTACTGTGGGAAAATCATTGGAAATACACTTTAATTTTAATGCAAAAAACGTGAAATGAAAACACAGCTGGTTGACAGATTGCTAGTGAACTCCAGCAGCATGAGTGCAGATTTTAACTACTATTTGATCACATAAGGATATGTTATGTAAATCACAGAAAAAGTAACTCTAAGAGACTGGCTGACATTGACAGGTGATTCCAGCTGCTATCTCAAATTCAACAGTGTGATCGGTTTGCTTGTAAAATCAATTGTATTTTTTTTATGGTTCGGTTGTATCTAATCTGACTCAGAATGGAAATAAGGATAAAATAAGCTCTCTTCCTGCTCACACAGCTCCCAGTTATTCATAAGGAAACCTTGTCATAATTATCTCTAAACCTAACAGAATGTGTGAAGTGTGAGTGCCCTCAATAATATATTTTATATATAATCTTTTTTAATTGAAGAGTAAAGTCAGTCTGATAATACTTCACATTGTTTACCATCCTGTTTGAGCCCGTAAAGTGTTACCCCGTTTACCGCACTGCCTGTTATCAGTAATGAGACCTGGTTTTTCCACACTTCATCATAAAACTTGTGGAAAACTTACAGAGCCTGGGAGACTGAGACTCACCTGGCAAGAGCTGCTGCCTGATAATGAGTGCAGCTCATTTTCACTAAACCCAGTGTGAGCTCAGCGGAATCATCACCAGCTTCTGTCGTCATCAGTTATGTTATTAAAAGCCTCGGAGGTTTTCAAAGCAGAGAGAAAAACTCCTCTCTAATAAACGCTCTTTTCTTCCCCTGTTCAGGTCCGGGTTACCCAGGAGCTGAAGCACACTCATGCAGAGCAGATGAGCAGATTACACATCAAACACCAGACAGAGTGTGACCTCCTGGAAGACCTGAGGTGAGCAGCTGGAGGTCAAGGTGTAGTAGATGAGATGGATTGTAGAGCACCAGATACGAGAGGATCCAACACCTGATTTATGGGAAGTCTTCTTGACAACACAGACGGCTGTTCAGGGTTGTCCAATGGGCAACGTGTCCCAGAGACAGTAACAGACAGATACGTGAACTTTTCTTCTAGAAAAGTGAAACACAAAGTAGCACCACTTTTATTAAAGCAGATGTAAATCCCACACTTTTGTAGCTTGTCATTAGCACCTTCGTTGTCCTGTAGCTTCTCAGTGAGGATTTCTATTGCCTTCAACGATGAGGAAAAAATAAAAGCTATAAGATAGAACTTTATTAATCACAAAGGAAATTTCTGCTTCCCATGTAGCTAAAATTAGCCAACAGCTGACAACAACATTCAAAGGAAACATGAACAAGGGGACCAAACATTAGTGTGTGTGTGTAAGATGATAACACAGTTTGACAGGTATTTACACAACACAAAGTTGTGTATGATCACTGTATTAAATACCTGTTAATGGTCCCGTTTGTAGAACAACTATCATCAACTAAACACCAGTCCCAGAGACATACAGACAGCACTGTGCTCAGATGTGTAGGCATTTCAAAGGTTGAATGCCAGAGGTTGTGTTTTCAGCCGTAGCGCTGGGTTGGCTTGACAGCCTACTGGCTCCCCACTTCCTGTCTGTGGTTGGTGGCGGAGCTCTGAACTTCCAAACAGCTGGAAGTTAAGGTCAGAGAGAGCTGCCAGATGTTCCGACTGTCCCGAATCACTCGTCGTGGGAGGCTCAGTCACACCAAGAGACCAGGGACAATCTGCAACAGGAATTGTGCAGAGTTTCAAAGGAATAGAAATGATTCATCAAACTGGAATTTGCATCAGGTTGTCAGCAAAAGCTCTGTTTGGGAAAATGACAGGAAGTCAAAGTGGTGGAGGAGAGAGCTTTGAAATGCAGAGAAGAGGAAGGGAGCTCCCAGGAAGTGAGCCCAGATTGTTTAGAGTCTGGGTGGAACATGGCAGTCAAGTCTTGACATGTTTACTGTCTTAATGAGAATTCTGCTGCAGTCAGGTTGTTTCTGCAGGTCACTGACCTCTTCTTCTCCCAAAAGTTCCATATGAATGAACATTGAAATGTTACTAGCTTGTAATTCAGCTCTAGTTTTAAAATATAGATTTCAAGACATTCCTCAGCACTTTTTGGATTTATATGTATGAAACAAGCCAAACCTGGGGCTGTCAAAGGAGCAAAGAACTCCAAACTTAACTTCTATTGACATAAAGTTTCTTCACAGTATTCTGCAGAAGAGCACGTGTTCCAAAATGTCAAAAATATTCCCTTTTAGATGACAGTTGGGACTAATAACTTTACAATGACCGTGTGTGTTTTTCAAGACTTGGATACATAAATTGGTTTCTGTAACATAGTTCACATTCACTCTCTTCATCTTTTCCAGGACTTTTAGCCAGAAGAGGGCGGCTGTGGAGAGGGACTATGCCCAGGTAAGGACTTCTCTCTCACAGTGCAACTGGTGCTTCTAACATCCTCACCACCTTTTACTATTTAAGATTATTTGTCAAGGACGCCAAATGGCAGCGGGCACCTCCTTAGTTTTCATTTGGTCAGATATCTCATGAAGACGTCCAAGCGCAGAAAAAAGCATCACAACAGAGAAACGAACTCCAGTCGTGATCCACTGGCCTCGCTTCCTCCTCGCTGTGTTGTTTTTGCCCGCAGCTTCCTGAAGACATCAATCGAGTGTCTGAAAATCCCCTCTGTCCTCTTTGGCTCTGTTCCGGCTTTGCAGCCCCGTGAGGAATGTCCAGCACCTCTGTGAAGAGAGAGGGGGGCACGTCTGTAGTCTGGCTAGCAACCCTGACATGTCTGTTTGCCCATGTGCATCTGGTCATGAGCTGGGCTACCGGAAATATCTCCTCGTTTCCACTTCTTTTAGGAGTCAACTCTATTCTCTTTTCGATGAAAAAAAATTGTGTGCCATGAATCTTGGGATCGGTTGGGCAGCGAGGGATCTGCGCGTGTGATCCTCCAAACTCAGGAAAAGAAAGCTGCATTTTTCAGCCACATAGAAAGGAGTCTTTAAAAATACGGCCCAGCCTTGTCGTGCTGCTGTTCTGTCATCAGATGTGGTATTTAAAGGATGCAACCTCTTGTTTGAGCCACAGCTATTGTCTCCAAAGAAGAAGAGAAACACATTGAACAGTAGAGAGTCATTTCATTGATCCAGCAGAGTAATGCGTCTGTAATTATTACCATCAGTTGAACCAGAGCAGCAACGAGAGCAAAGAAAGCGAATGTTGGGGCTCTTTTTTTCTTTTTTGTGGCAACATTCCCTTCACTAACTCTTGATTGGCTCCATAGTCGATTTCAAATTGATAGCATGTGTCTGGCAGCTGATTCATCAGTGTAGTTATCGTCTGATATAACGACACTAAAGAAAAAAACAACGGACAGACGGACATTTGAAAATTCATAAGCATGTCTGTGCTTTTATTTTGGTAAATAGTCATTTTACTGAAGTATTTAAAGGACCGCTGTGTAGGAGTTAGGGGACTCTGTTGGCAGAAATGGTATATAATACTCCTAATTATGTTTTCATTAGGTTATAATCACCTGGAACTAAGAATGATTGTGTTTTCCTTGGCTTGGAATGATCCCTTCATCACAGGCCCAATGCTTGCAGGATCAAAGCTGTGCATGCAGAGCTCCGTCACAAAGATGATTTTTCCACTCGCGTGTTCGCTTCTGTGCGTTCACATCACATGCACGTATGATACCCAGAGCCCGATCACAGAGGGGTCTTTTGTCATTGTGCTTGAGAGGAGCAGCGAGGTTGAATGAAATAACATTGAACCTGTTTTAATTTGTAAAAACATTGAAAATCTATATGTAGCGTCCAAAAAACAAAATGTATGGGAAACACTGGCCGAATATGCATGAATGCAGTGAGAATGTATCGAAGAATAGACACCCTGATTATTGTGGGCAGCTAGGGAGGGTCAGTTACAGCCCGCAGTCTCGTCTTTGTAAACCCGGTCATGTGTGTGTTATTGGATACGCATGTCTGAGTTGTACCTTTTGATTTGAAGGTTGGTTTTCTTAACTGAGCAAAGAAAACTATGGTCCATCTTCTGCTGAAAATACATGCGAATCCTCTGCAGAAGTGATGTGCAAAGATGGATGCAAGGAGGAGATACTGGTCTGATTGGTGTGTGTCAGTTAGTCTCTGTAGTTCACTATAGAAAATCAAAACATTTGTAGGCCAAATGAAGACTACATTTGTATTAATTTCTCATCCTTACAAACTTGATTCAATCTGGATGATGCTCAACCACAGACAGCAGTGGATTAGCACAAGCAATAACCAAGAAAAAATCTGCTCTCCTTCAAACATCAACATAAAATAAATAAATATATCAGTCATAAAATAAGAGGGCTCAACAATGTAGATAGTTGCTCAGGAGCACTGATCACGCATGCCTGCATGCATGTGTGTGTGATGAGCTGACACTTTGCTGTGAGGTCACTGATGTTTGGGATTAAACTCGGGAGCAGCTGAAACTCTCAGGACAGAGTGAAGGTGTCGGTCAGTGAGACGTGTCCTCTGAAACACTTTGTTCAACTTCATGACTGAGAACAGCTGCATGCACGAGTCCGTGCTGCCAAACATGCAGATCATCTGGCCGGCGTCGTGTTCTTGGTGAAACTGGCTTCTCCTGACAGAATCGTACTTGGCCCTCACTGCTTCATTGGATCTCTATTAGTTCACACGGGATGAGCATCCAGTTACACTTGGTGCTGTCGCCGACTGCTGGATTGATTGAACAATGATCATCAGATCAAACACATACTGGTTAATAGTTTCGGGTAGTTGAAAGGTGTTCTGTCTGTTCTGCTGTGCCGTCTACTGGTGATGGGATCAATTAGACGCCTGCTGCCAATGGTTGAGACAAAGTGGGTCAGAGTGTCTCTGTATCACTCGGTTCCCTTTGGTTGCCCCCCCCCCTCTCCCCCTCCTTTTGTTCCAATCTCTCTTTACGCGCCCTTTTCTGGGTCCCTTACACCTGCAAGCTGCCTTAGCCATTAGCCGATTGCTATTCAAATCACACAGGGTGATAAAATGTCCCCCTCTGTGTGGCTCTTCCTCCTCTGCCATCCTCGCATCCCTCCTCCTCCAACACTTCCCCTTGTTCCCATCACACTATTCAGGGTATGTCTGCTAGGCTAGCTCATTTGGCGATTCCCTGTCTGTCGGAATCCCACAATGGCCGGGTTTGTAGCGGCTTTCAAGATTTGGCACCAAGATCACCGGAGCATCGAGTTCAGAGCCATCGCCATGGCGGCCTCAGAACCCCATAACAGGGCTTTTCAGAGTGGACGGAGGAAAGATAGATGGGCACTTGTCAGGGACCTAAAGTACGAACGACGCAAACGAGGGCGAAAGAATTTATAAAATAATTTCTCTTGCTGAAAATATCATGGAAACAATGAAATGAAACACTCTCAGGAGAGACTCGTTCAGATAATAACAGACAAATAAAATACAGATGATTGAAGGCAGCATCTTCTATGTCTGGAAAGAAGTTAAGAAGAACCGACCCTCTGTAGTACTTTCATGCTTTGAAGGGAGCTTCAGAAACCTCCCCCTGCTCCTTGTATAACAGGCCTTGTGTCTGTAGCCATGCTAGTAGGTTTATTGTGACTTAAAATAGTAATGGTGATCATTTCTAGAGAATACAGAACTTAATGACATTGTTTGTTTACAACAAATTGTGGAAGTGACTGAGGTGAACGTAGAAACCCGAACAAACCACTTCTCTCGGAGCACAAAGCAAAGTGAAACTATTTAAGCGTGTCTGTGGTAGCCTTTAAAAGTTCTTGCAGCCTGTGTCTGTACACAAGAAGTCAACACCACTCGGATTATCTGCACAATGTTCAAATATTCCATCTTGCTGTTCATCGGTTTATTCTGGCGACGGCAGAAGCTCTCTTTAAACACCGAACATGAACCGAGAGACACCAGAGATAGCCCGGCTTGCACTTCCTTCTATTTGTTTTGCTGTTTACACTGTCCTGTCCTGTCCTTCTGTGATGGAAGGAAAGAATAAAGTGTGTCTCCTGCGTCTCGTCTCATCCCTCTGTCTCTGTACGCTGGCTGCCCGGTGATTTACAGGACGAGGTCGGGGGGGGTCACAGTCTTCCAAGCATACCCTTAATGAGGAAAAGACGCAGGAAATGTGTGTTGGTGTCAGAGGTTAAAGGTCAACCTCACTTTGTGTCTTCCAGGCTCTCCAGAAGTTGGCAAATCAATATCTAAAGAGGGAATGGCCAGACAGCCCTTCAGAAGAAGAGGAAGACCACAGGTAACTATTTGTTTGTGTTCTCTTCCTTTGGCTCTACATTGATGCAGCTCCTGCAGAGTTGTGTGAACCCTTTTATGTGTGTGCATTTGCTCCAGGAACATGTATTGTGTATGGAAGGCCTATTTGGAGGGTACGATCCAGGTCACCCAGTCCAGAATCAGTGCCTGCGACAACTACAAGGTCCAGGTTGCCGATCCAGCAAAGACAGTCAGGCTGCAGAAGGAGCAGCAGCTGCGGAAGGTAATGTGGGTCAATGTTGCAACGCCACTCAGCCTTGTTTCCCCTGTTGTTGTCCCACAGCTGTTTGGACAGCTTTACAAATGTCTTCAAGGTCATGCGTCCGTCCGTCTTCTCAGGCTCAGTATCTGAAGGTCAGATAACACAGGGTTTGAATAATAATGATAATAAAGGGAGGTGAAGCAGCAGCTGTAGTAGGTGCAGTACCAGGCATCATCACACATATGTTGCACTTTGGTCCGTGTCCATCGCAATCATATGTAGAGATTTTTTTATCTAAACGACCAGTGGAATATTGATATGGAGTGTAGAAAACAATCTGCCAATTGAGGGCAGACGTCACTGCAGTTGCTCTTATCATGTAGGTCTGCTATCAGCCCAGTATCTGTCCCTCTCTGATTTCAGTCAAATAAGGTGTAAAGCCGACTTGCCTCCCCTCTGACCATGTGACCAGCGCTGCTCTCCGGTTTCTGACTACCTTCAGCTTTCAATTCTGCTCTTGCTCATGAACCGCAGTGAAGATGTTGCTTCTGCAAAAGCAAACCTTTTATTGCTCTGGCTTATGAGTTCTGTACATGTGGTTAACAGGCATTTGCTGGAGTAGAAGTTTCCCTGAATGTAAATTTCTCCCCTGTATTTCCTCTTTGTGTCGTCAGTGTATTGAGCAGCTGACTGTGGTCCAAGCTGAGCTGCAGGAGTCTGTGAAGGACCTGACCAAGAGCAGGAAGAAGTACCAGGAGGCTGAGACGATGGCCCAGGCTGTCCGAGACAAGACAGAGCTGGATGCAAAGTAGGACCCAAACTACTGTCTCTCATCTCTATATCAAGGCTCTGCAGAACATCTGCCCATTCACACTGCCTCTATTTAAAGCATGCCATGTGTCTGACAGCGGGAGGGGAGCAGCCACCCCTGAATGATCCGTAATGATTCCCGTGCAGCTGTATGACTCCACACTTTTCTTCTGTCCAGGTCCAGGCTAAGTCTCTTCCAGTCCAGGTCTAGTCTGCAGAGGGCGAGTGTAAAGGTACGTGGCTTTTACATCCGAAAAAAAACAAACATCCTGTGACGTTTTGGAGCTGAAGTCAGCAGTGTTACTTTCTGCATTCCAGCTGAAAGCCAAGAGGAGCGAGTGTAACTCCAAATCCACCCACGCCAGGAATGACTACCTTCTCACTCTAGCAGCTGCTAACGCTCACCAGCAGCGCTACTATGACACAGACCTCACAGACTGCATCAAGGTGAGGACGTGCAGGCGGGTGGGTGGGTGGATGGGTGGTGTAACATAGATGAATAATAAACCTAAAACCACGTTTCTTTTCTGCATCTGCAGGTGCTGGACGGCAGGATTTATGAGCAGGTGAAAGATTACCTGGTTTCGCTGTGTCAGACTGAGCTGGACACGTACCAAGCTGCCAACAACATCTTCAACCAGCTCTTGAGCAGCTCAAACGGGGTGAGACTTCACAATCTGCCCGTCCCCCAGAACAATAGAAGAGCTGCGGTGGAGCTGAACCCTTCTGTCTCCCAGCTGCTAATTAATTAAATGGACTGAGTTACCTCGCGGCTCCTCGGTTACATGTTCTTCCACTCCAGGTTTGCACAGGCCGTCTCGCCTTGCCCGAGTGTCATTTAGTTTCTTCAGAGGGCAGAAGATGATCAAATCATTCAGAGAGGGAAACAGTGGATGTAGTCAGCTGAGTTTCAACAGCACTCACATTTCAGCCCATGTGCTTCCTGTGTCAACACAACTCCCCTCAATGAGCGTCTCCCTTCTGAGAGCTCTGTGCATTTGACTGGATGAACTACCAGTGAATGTGTTTTTTATTACATCAGTGTTATCTCGCTGGTCTTCCTCTGCATGTTTTTATTTATGAGGAAGGTTTGTGCGTTTACATGCAGCACTCACAGACAGTTTGACAAATATCTCCCCTGACATCTCCAGAGACTCTGAACAGGACACTCGGACTAAAAGTCCCTTTAATTCTATTTTTGTTGTAACAGAAGGATCTCATAACCTCATGGTTGAGTAGCTGCAACAGGATGTAGATTACTGTACGAGAACATCGCCGTTTAGAAAGATATGAATGTGGATTAAATCACAAGTTAGTTACAATACTGATGCTGGAAATAAAGGAATCATTTCATATATTAGGATCATGTTGAAAGTGAAAACTCCAGTCTGACTGTTCTTAACATTAACTTTGATTGTAGCAGGTTGAGGAAGTCGCTCATCTGTGGCTAAACTTTGATGTGTTTCATCTACACGCATGCAGGTTCTACAGGAGTTCCAGCAGCAGCTGTTTGTGCAGAAGAACCTGGTGTTTCAGCAAGCAGCAGAGTTCCTGTTCCAGCCCATCGACTCTGACACGGTAAATCAACCACTTTATGTCGACATGACAGTGAATTCAGTTGAAGTCAATTCTCTCAGCTGGGAAGTTGTTCGGTGTTTCAACAAACATTGTTTTGTTGTACTAAATCTAAACCCACTCACTGCATAATTGTGACAGATGCTAGAAAGTTGGCCAAGAGGATTATTTGGGGGGGGGGGGGTTTAGTGACATGAGCTCACCAGAGAAGAAACGGAGAGTTAACATCCCTAATGCCTGTTCCCACTCACAATGCATTTTTTGCAGTTACAAAACAAAGTGAAACAATTTCAGCGTGTCTGAGATAGCCTTGCACTTTTGCTTTTTTACTTAAAGGTGCTGCTGGACTCAGTGCACTGAATGACTCTCAATTCTCTGTCAACTTAAGGAGTTTCTAGTCAGTGTCGGTTTAAGAGTTAACCAGCAACATCGATTTTAACATGGGAACCGAAACCTTCAGTGTTTGAGAGAAACACTGCGAGTGGAGCCGGATGTTAAGGTATCTTTAATAAACATCCTTGATCACCTCTTTGTGTTTGAACACACCGGAGACATTACACTACCCACCAGCATTCATGACTTCATGAGCTATAGTCATATGAAATGATTGGGGGGGGGGGCTGATGTCCAGTACTTGTACAGTATTCTGACTGACATCAGCAGCACTGCATGATAAATATCCCTCATTCATTCCAGTGAGACCGCTGCTCCGGCGCAGTGGCTTTGGCACGGAAGCCGACTCTGAAAGGCTTCAGGGGAAATACCTCCAGTAACTGAGTTGAACCAGGTTTCCCTCTTTCTGCATCCTAGCATGCGACGTCCTCCAGCAAGCTGCTGTAACGGCCAATGAAACACACTCTGACACGAACATGACGGGTAGTTATAATCATCCCCTCATCTCTGGAGTTGTTTAAGAATCATGGACCTGATATGCCTTCAGATTCATGGATCTATTTCTTAAAATGACCTTCTCATCTCCTGCAAAACCTCAGACAACAATCTGCCTGTCTGAAAATCTCCAAACATCTTTCCTGCAGCAGTCCGGCTATGGGCTTATCACACTCTGGTCTCCCAGCTGCTCTACAGGAACAGTTGCCACTATAAAACAGAGTTTCATGTGTGAACTGTTCATCCTACCAAGTCCTGTAGTTCCAGTAGGATCTGTTCTAAGCCTTCGTACACCTGCTCATGAAGTGTCTGGATTCCTCATTCTTCCGCTCATACTTGCCTTTTTATGGTTTATTGTTGCTCTCAACAAGAAACTAAGAACATCAGTCAAATTGCCCCCTTATCTTTAGATCTGTTAGTGACGGCAGATTGCAGTCCAATGTCACACACACTTCTTTCCTAGCCATGCCAGTCTTGCTGCCCTCCTCTGCTTTGCATTGGCCCTCTGCTTCCACCGGACAACACTGGACAATTTGTTCAAACTGCAAACGCTCGCGTTGTTTTCATTGGAAGTCAAACAAGCGGCAGCCTGTTCCTAAAGAAAACATTAATGGTCGGCGAGCCCGCCCTCCCTCCCATACCACTTGCACCAGACAGAGGGATCCGGTAAGGAATAGAGCTGAACTGGGAGGGAGGGGCAGGAGGTAGGCCGGGCCCTGTGAACGGCCCATCTGTGAAAAGGAGGCATTGTGAGTGGGCCTCATCAGAGTGCACTGACCTTCCCCACCCCGGCCGGCTCCCTCCACACACACACACGCACACACGCACACATGCACACATGCCCACACTGATGCTGTCATATGGAAACACCTTAATTCAATTTGAGTATTCATAAGAAGAAAAGTCACTACTGAATGTAGTTGAATGTAAATTATATCTGACCTGTCTTAGTGTTAAAATCAGGGCAGATATAAAGAACGTGCTCATCGCAGGCCGTCGTCCTCCTCAAACAGCTGGTCAGGATGTTGCTTGCTTGACTTGTTTTGTTCGAACCACTAGTGAGTGACGTTTCCATCCCTCTGATTTCCTGCTGCAGTAGCAGCTCACTTGAGTAACTCTTCTCCTTGTTCTCTCATGATCTCTTCTACTTGTCTTGTTCTTGCACAAGACACTGATGTCCTCCGCTCCTTAATCACACCTGCAAAGATCAGTCACACTGTTTGTTGTTCTATCAGCAGACATATGTGAATCACAGAGAAAGAGAGACGTGGGAACAGTTCAGACGTCCTGATGGTTCGTGGTGTTTTTTTTTTTTTTACCATCGTAACTTGTTATCACGAGGGTCTCCGCTCATCCCCCCAGTTTGGAGACGAGTTCCGGGGACAGGTTGCACCAACTTGCCTGGTCCTCCACAGGCTCCAGGATCAACCCTCAGATCATTCTGCCTCCTCCTTACATCATTTCCTTTTTTGAGTTATGACACATTTATTACAAACTTCTTTCGGTAATGATGTGAAATCTTCACCACTGAATGATGTCATACACCAGGATGACGTTTCTGATGTTGAGACATGCGATGTGTTCCAACAACTCTACCTGACATGTTGATCAGAATCCACACTGGTGGCTCTAACTGGAACTCACTGGGTCACTGCGCTCGGTGAGGTCACTGCCTGTAAGCACTGATTCCTCCTGAGAAACTACTCTTTAAAAGATCACTTAAATTTCAACACAACTTCAATGTATTTGTGTTTAACTGCAGTATGAACTATCACGTCCGTCCAGTTTGATACACAGTCGTCCATCTTATGCTGGTTTCATCGTCTGCTCTCCTTCATCGACTCCTCGCTCTGCGTTTGCAGGTGGTGCAGCTGCAGAAAGAGAGCGGCACGTCAGAGGAGCACAGCCTGGACAAGGAGGCGAGGAAATGGGCGAGTCGCGTGGCCCGAGAGTACAAGAGCATCATCCACAACCAGAGGGTGAGAGACAGATTGAACTCAAAGGCAGAAAAACTTGTTTAAACTAATATTGCTGGTCAGGTATGAAAAATGTCTCTCTGGTCAATCAGCCTCCTGAATCGTTATTTACATCTGATTATCCTGTTTGATGCTTTAAATAATATTGATTGTGATGGTCTCGATGCAACAAGCCCGACAGGCCCTGTTAGCCTCCGTTAGCCTCCGTTAGCCTCCGTTAGCCTCCTTTAGCCTCCGTTAGCCTCCGTTAGCAGCTAGCATTCATGACTTGAGAACAGTTTCAACTCGTCTGCAAAATATTTTACATTCTTAACACTTTCGGTTCAAAAGGAGGCTGATTTTTTTTTTTTTTTGGGGGGGGGGGGGGGGGGTGTTTTAAAATCTGAGGACATTCCAGGGAGGTGAAGAACCTGCAGTCTCTTGTCGGACTGT
>CAAKHC010003068.1:0-10737 GCA_901007825.1 Macroramphosus scolopax | reverse complement strand
AAAGTAAAAGTGGAACCGCGAGTGGTACGAGAGACAGAACGACAGCGAGACAGACGGTCATTACGAGAGCGATGTCATATACGGTAACAAAATGTACCTGCGGCCAAGAGCCGCATTACGGTAATTACGGTAGACACAGAGAGAGACAGCAGCTGTTGTTGTAGCACCAACCTTGTTGTGAATAAACCCCGTTCATATTGTTTTAAAGAGGACTCCGTCCATCGTTTACAAGGAGACAGTTGGTGAGACATCGTCATTATGAAAAACAACCGTAGAAATGCAAATTGTAGCGGCCCGTCAGTGTGTGTCAAGCTACGACATTGTCTGTGTGTTGGGACTTCCGGGACGTGAGGGGGAAGTGACGTGTGTTTAGGTGTGTGTGGTGCCGGTGATTGACTGTTCTTACGTGAGTGTTTGTTATACGGAGATATTCCAATAAAGACGGATATAAACCCTCTCTGCCTCCACGTTATGAGACCGTTACAATATGATGCAGCTGTTAAATTAAAGGCATCAATCTGGCAGTAGATCGCTGCCGGTACGTGGCTGGGAGCCGCCGGTTAAGTTAGAAAGTTTAAAAGTTTGTGTGTCTGAAACACTGTGATACTGTCCAGTTTACACAGCATAGTACATGTTCTGTAGCTACTATTGCTAAATGGGAACAGTTGAAAACGTTAATAACAGTAATTAAACATGAAATATATATATATGTACAAATCATTCAATTTAGCTTCTGCGGCTTATAATCAGGTGTGGCGTATAGTGCGAAAAGTACGTTATATTTACACCTGTAAGATAAATTATTGTACTTAGATCTATATAATTTTTTTGCACATCCATCCATACATGTGCATGCATACAGTACACCACCCACCTCCATCATACATGTTCATGCATACAGTACACCACCCACCTCCATCATACATGTTCATGCATACAGTACACCACCCACCTCCATCATACATGTTCATGCATACAGTACACCACCCACCTCCATCATACATGTTCATGCATACAGTACACCACCCACCTCCATACATACACATACTTGCATTCTCACATACCTTCCTATATGCATACATACCCCTATCCACCTACTGCAGACATATGTATACACACACCTACAGACATACATACTCTACCAGTCATACGTGCACATATACATTCAGATTTTTGCTTACTTCACACTCAATGTGATTTCTGACACTCCTTCTTCCGCACAAGTGATTTGAAGTCGGGCTCTGCGCTGGAAACGGCGATCCGAAGGCCCTCGTGTGATTTTGTAGGAGGCCTCTGTCGCTCTTTCACTCGTATTAGTGTTGAATAAGTTTTTTTTAGCAGTTCGGTTCTGTTTGAGTCTCGCCAGCTTCTCCGCCCTCAGCTCTCCACCTTTCGGAAAGTTGGTACTGAACTTCGGGTGTGTTGTGTCGTGATGGCGCAAATGGGACCTTTTTAAATTGTGAAATTCCGTTGTCACAAAGATGGCAGATGCATTTTCCCGAACCGGTGGAGACGAAGAAAAACTCAAGTTCTCAGTCCTCTTTAAATCTTCGATATTCCTCTTCATATTTTCGTTTCCTATATTCCTTTGCCATTTTTGCATTGTGCTGTAAGCTAGTTTTCCCAGTGTGACGGAGCAATTATCTCGCGCACCTGCAGAGCGAAACCTGAAATAATTTGTGATTGGTTGTTCAGAGGGATGGGGGCGGCTTAACAGACTGACGTGTGACTTGTGAGTGATAATGAAATGTTGATGAATTCTGCTGACAACGTTTTTGTTTTTTGATTTTTTTTTTTTAAAGTGGGACTTAAAAGAGCCGCAACTAGTCTTAAAGGAGCCGCATGCGCCTCGCGTATCGCTGCCGTAGAACATTCCAGTTGATTATTTCATGAAGTTGATTATAATGGAGTTCAATGCTGAAAGGAGCAGGTGACCCCAAACTTTTGAACGGTACTGTATATTTTTTTGAATAGTGAATATATATATGTAGTTGAATATATATATATATTAATACTGAGTACTTTAACTTGGGATATTCCTGTGTCTGAAGCGCGACACTGAACTCGGGAACTAAAAAGTTGTTACTGTCAAACGTTTGTTTGCCGAACGTTTGCAGGCGTCACTGGATGATCCGACTGAGAACGATTCATATGATTGCCGCACTCACATTTGTCCTCCTGTATCAAACATCAATGTGTTAATGACCTTTGACCTACCGCAGGTATGTGCTGATAGACACCCCGGGTCAGATTGAAGTCTTCACCTGGTCGGCGTCTGGAACCATCATCACAGAGGCTCTGGTAGGTGTGAGCACATCACTTTTCGCTGCTTTGTTGATAATATAGCTGTTTGTTTATATTGCCTGTGTGTGTGTGTGTTTCAGGCCTCATCCTTCCCCTGTGTGGTGGTGTATGTGATGGACACGTCTCGCAGCGTCAGCCCCGTCACGTTCATGTCCAACATGTTGTACGCCTGCAGGTAGCACACATCACTGTTCATCTATTTATGTTCTGTTTTGTTTTCTAAAGAACTTTGCAGCTGTAAAAGTGCTTCTGACATTTAAAGAAGGAAACCACTTTGAACAGGACTCAGAATGAAGTCTTTGGTCTGTGTGTCAGATTCACCCTCGGATTTGAGGGAGAACTACAAGTTTTACCAATACAACCTTCAGACAAAGAAATTCAGGCAGCCTTGTTTGACATCTTTTCTGCAGGGAAGACAGGCAGCTAGCTCGATCACGGCATCATCCACCCTCAGTCTTCGACGAGCTGCCGCCTGTCTCCTGCCTTTTATTCTTTATCTGTGTGACATTCATTTCTGGGAGTAGTTCCCAGTAAGACAAAACATGTATCATAGGACTGTCTGACCAGAACACTGTGCCCTTTAACACAGTGCTCCAGGATATGCAAGATAGTGTCGTAGGGGCCTTTTGCGATACATGAAGCAATGATAACAACTTTTACAATTTTCCAACATGTTGACACAAGTAACCAGCAGGGGGAGCTAACTGAACACATTTGTCTCCCTTAGTATTCTGTACAAGACCAAGCTGCCCTTCATTGTGGTCATGAACAAGGTGAGGTCACTTCCTGTCTGGTAGGCTGTTGTCCATTTGTTTCTCTGCCCTTAAAATGTATCGCTAAATATTTGGCATTACATTATTAGCATTTAGAGTAATAAGTGTCATCTATCTTTTAAAGAAGTCTTTTTTTGTTTGGGACTGTTGGTCACACAAAACCAAATGTATGAGGACTTTCACTCGTTGAAGGGACATTTTTTTCTTATGTAACGTTTCCCAGATTAAGTGAAAACATTTTGGTTAGTTGCACCTTTTTCTGCATTGGCGTAATTCATGATATCAGTAGTGATTGGGGTTATTCAATCCATTGTACCCTTCATACGACCGACATCATGTGACCCCTCCGGTGACCCTGTTGTGTGTGTTGTCGTGTGTGCAGACTGACATCATCGACCACAGCTTTGCCGTGGAGTGGATGCAGGACTTTGAGGTTTTCCAGGACGCTTTGAACCAGGAAACCTCATATGTGAGCAACCTGACTCGCTCCATGAGTCTGGTTTTAGACGAGTTCTACACCAACCTGAGGGTAAGACGAGCAGCAGAGCCTCAATCTCTGTCATATTTAAATAACTTCATGTTCTTCAGTTGGTTGTCTGAGCCTCACGGTTTGTTTTAACGTTCTTCCCTGATGAGAAAAGTGTCTGTGTTTGTCGTGTACCTGAGTGGGTTGGAGTGATTCATCAGCAGGTTACCTGCTTCCAGGAATGCAAAAGTGCTATAAGGATGTTGTGGACGTGTTCACCCTGAGCGGGAGTTTGACCCTCCCCACACACTGGGGGTGAGGTTGGCCTGAGGGTCTCCTAAAACTGATAGGTACCGGAGAGCTAGAAGGGCTGCGGCTTCAGAAGTTACTGAAGCAAACCCCGGGCATGGGAGGAGTTCCTTGATCTACAGAAACATGTAGTTACATAGATCAAGAAGGCCGTACTGCTCACCAAGATAATTCTTATAGAATTTATTATAAAAATTAGTATTCTACAAAGTTATTAATGTACTGTATCTGCAGGTGGTGGGCGTGTCTGCAGTGACAGGCAGTGGATTGGACGAGCTGTTCTCTCAGGTGGAAAATGCTGCTGATGAGTATGACAGGTGAGAGGTGACACGACCCCACTTTACCTCTGACTTGACTCGGACTGGATCTCACTTTTTAGGTCTTTTCCACTGGCACGTTTTGGAACGCTGAGTCAATCGTGTCACGCTGTTCGGCAGGCGATGGACCTTCTCCTGAGTCGGGCCAAAACATGCCTGACTGACCTCACAGCGGGCTGCAGTTACCTATCGCAGACCAGAACCAACTAATGACATTCGCCCTACAACAAGAGTGTGTTGCGGGACAACTAAGTTCTGTGCCGGCGACCAGAGAGAAAAGATGTCTTGAAAAGTCTGTGTTCAGCGTTCAGAACTTTTCTAGCTCTTTGCTCTGAAATAAAAACATGTCTCTCATCCAATCAAATGCGTCGTCAACTCATCACCGCCTCTGATATTGACCGACTGCACAGAGAATTCTGTTGAGTGGCAGAAACACTTTAAAGTGAAGGAGGGTGAGTGTGTGCCTCAGGAGAAAATGTGGGTTGCTCTTGGTTCGATCCTCGGCTGCTCAAGAGTGTTGAAGTGTCCTTGAGCAAGACACAGAACCTAATAACTGCTTCTGATGGCTTCATCATTTTCTTCTTCAGAGGTTATGTTTGTAACAAACAACTGTTTGTCCTTTTTCTTCAGAGACTATCGACCCGAGTATGAACGACTCCGCAAGCAGCTGGTGAGTTTCTTCTAATCCAGCTACTTTATTAAGAGACTGGCTTGTGTGTTCTGACAGTCACGGCCAAAGCCCAGGGAGGGGATTCTCAGCAAGGGGACTGATATTGCTTCAGATGTCAACATACGCTATGTGAGGTCAACAAGGCGGTAAATCACGAGTGCCACCAACAGGAGGGGTGCAGCTTCTCTTATAGGGAACGGACACATTTATAGATTCTTGTTATGGGAGAACTTAGATGAGCGGTTCGTTGCTGCTCTGTGTGTCGAGCAGGACAGCATCTTGTCCAGGGAACAGTGATAATGTACTGTGATCATTGGAGTCTACAGTTCAAGTTCAATCTGTGCAGGAGACCAAAGATAAAGACGTTTATAAAAGTGTCTGTGTTCAGGACGTCTGTAGCTTCTCCGTCGTTTTCGTTACATCCATGAATATTACTCATTAATACTCCTGTTGGTTCGCCGTCGAGGATGCAGTGGGGCAGCTGCCCACCGCTCCAAAGACGGTTCACATATTCTGAAGGTGTCAACTCAAGCATGTCGCCAACTCGTATTTCAGACAGCAAACACATTTTACACTTAACGCCTATTTCACCTCCACAAGAGTCAAACAGCACAACTCCCCTTTTTCATGAGGCCATTTCATTTCAGTTGATTATTCAGTCGTCACTTCACTGCTTCTATTCTGCAGTTGACTTCCTCTGCATGTACTTCCTCTCTGCCGCCACCGCTGACTTCCTCGACTTCCTCTCTGCCTCCGTGGATGACTTCCTCGACTTCCTCTCCTCCGTCACTGCTGACTTCCTCTCTGTCTCCCAGGCAGACGCTCGGAACGAAAAGCAGCAGCAGCAGCTGGAACAACTGAGGAAGGACCTGGGAGCTGTGGATATGATGACGACACCTTCGACAGGTCAGGGTGGCTGAGTCTTTCAAAATAAAATACCAATTAAACTCCTTAAAAAAAATGTATTTCAAAGACAGATTCTAGTTTCTTTTTCAATTTTATGGAAAATGTTTTCCTTTTAGCCAAAATACAGCAACTGATAAGTTAGTTATGTTAAGTGTCTCTTTTTGTAAAGTGTTCAACATAAGCAGCAGCTTTGTTGGAACATTCACAGCTTCAGCAGCTTGTGAAGGACAAACACAGCCAATATGTTGCAAGCACAGTAACTTCCACACAGACTTACAGTAGATATAAATTAACCCAATGTGAGAATCAAAGAAATTTACCAGGAGGCTCGAGAGGCCGAGTCCTGGAGACGGCATTGATTAGAAGGATGGTCAGTGCAGATCCAGTCAGGTGACCAGAGGCTAGTGGGAGAAGAATAAGGAGCTGTGGCTGAAGTTAGTCCACGTTGTACAATGATTGTACAAAAAACAATAATGTTGAATTTTCTTCTTTTTTTTTTGCCGATCAAAATCATCATATTTATTTCAACAAAAAAAAACAAAGGCTGTTAATCAGCTGTTTTAGCCATGGCTTCATCAATAATGTTCATTAACTTGATTTTTCCTCTTCTTCCACATACTGTCCTCTACATAAAACATTTAAATATCCAATATTCAGCTATTTAAAGATTTTTTATGTTTTCTTCCTGCCTTTTTCTTCCATCTCAACTTTTTGAATTCTTTGGCTTCCTTTAAATTCATTTCATTCAGCAGTTTTCATTCAGCAAACAGCATTCACATTGCAATTTATTCCGAAATTGCCGGTTCTAGTTACCGGCAGCTACAATCCAAAAAGAGCCACGAGATCCAAGACACCAAGCTGTGATACAGAACCCAAGTTTCTAGACTACTGACACTTTAACACTGTTACTTACTCTGTTTAAATGCTAATGAAGCAACACCTGTATGTTTGTTAGAAAATCAGTGGGTTCAATTAAATATGTGATTTATCTTCAATATAAAAAAAAAACAAACAAACATCTAAATTACTTTTTTTTTTATCATGATTAATTTTCTCTGCACAGAGGAAGCGAACATAGCCGGCCCCAGTGACCTCATCATGACACGTGGTAACCTTGATGACGGCGAGGAGGAGGAAGACTCGGACAGTGACACAGATGACATCGACCATAGCGGTGAGTTAATTGAATAGTATTTGTTGTACAAATTAGATTGCATTAGAACATTTTTTTTGTTTTCAAGCAACGGAGGAGAGTAAAGAGAAGGACGCCTTTGGAAACTTCCTGAAAGAGAGAAGGGAAGTGGTTCAAGTCCGAAACAGGAAGAGTGCAACACCAGAGGGATCCTGACCTCTGACCTCAGGAACTATCTTACCCCATCAGGAAGAATAATAGGAACAGACTATTACCTGGAGTCAATTTGTACGGGACAGACTATTACCTGGAGTCCAACTGTACGGGACAGTTTATAACCTACAAAATAAAAGTGTTGGAACTTTGGTTTCTGAGATGAACCTATTACTTGTGTTCAGGAAGTGGAACCATGTTATAGAGGTCCCGCCCACCAAGATGTCGAGCGGTCAGTTTAAATCTTAAAACATGAGTTTTAGGATGAAAATGTCGAACAAATAAGTGACAATGGAATCATGACACTAAAGAGGCAATGCTTCTTTTTCCAAAAACGATGTGTGGAAATAAATCCGATCACTTGTGCAGATGTTTGGCTGGTAGACGTGCCTTTATTTCAACGTCTGTTTTGATTCACACTTCCTGGTTTCATGTTTCTCTCAGGGTTTATCTGGTCCTGAAAAAAATGGAAAGTCACAGAATTATTATTTTTAAATTGCACAGACATTGGTCGTGAAAATATGCCTCATAGGACCTTTTTAAAAGTCCAGAAAAATATCAGCTTGAATCAAACCTGTGACGTCTGTTTCCACTTTGTTGTTCATCAGTTTCCACGTACATAAACAAGATATCAACATCTAATATAGAATATGGAAGTCTCACAGAAACAGCTTTACTATTTATTACAACAGCAACTTAACAACAACCACAGACTCTTTATAACGAGTTCCAGTTGGTCGTTGGCTCTTGTGTAAGTTTGAAAACGTCGTATCATGAAGAGAGTCTGTGATGACCTACGTCGCTTTGGTCATTGTGTTCATCCTGTTCTTCTTCATATCGAGATTCATCAAATGTTTCATCTTCTCCTGAAACGTTTAGAACAGTATTACTGTTTCTGGTGTGTCTTCATTCATCTCTGAGCTCTGAATGGATTCACATTCTCCTCCTGCCGACCATCTGCCAACACTAGCTGTCGTGTCGCCTACACACGCTCAAATCCGGCAGCGTGTTGCACTGAAGAGCAGCTGAGTCACTTTCCGCTTGCTGGTTGAAAAGAAATCACGACTCTTATGAATGAGAGTTTAACAACCTGCACATACAACTGATCATAAAGAGAAGTGTGGGAACAGACTTAACTGTTTCAACGCTTCATATTCACAATTCATTTATGAACAGTGTGATGCTCTGATAGATTATCTGAGTCGAGTCCTTTTCAATACAAACTCAGTCTGAACATCTGGGAGCTTCGAGAGACGCGGCCCCGGCAGGTGTCAGTGACCTTTCTGCAGACGCTCTGATGTTCTCTCGTAGTTGAAGAGGATCTGACACTTCAACACCCGGAGAGAAGAGAAAGAAATCACTTTATCTACCTGCTTCACAAGAAGGCCGTCTGGCTGCAGAACGGGAAAAAAGGAAAACCTCAGAGATGGGACTCAGCCAACAGCTGCATTTGACAACTGTAGCCATCTATAGCGACACGTGGCTGCTCAGATTACCAAAGAGGCTGCTGACTTTACTGGGTGAAGGCCGGACCTGATTGGTAACTGGTGTCCCAAAAGCTGCTGCTGTGGATTTGCTTTGGTGAGGAAAGGAAGATTTAGATTGGCGTTGTGGAGTAGAGTCAGGTTGCTGCAGCTCCACTGGCGATGGAGGGAACAAGTACATCCGACCTCGATCTCTGATGACAAGGTCACCTGTTGCAGCTCCGGGAAACACGTCCCCACATTGCCAGAACTAAAGAGTTCCTACTCCAAGATTCGGTGCAAAAACTTGTGTGTATGTAACCGGTGGATGTCTGCCCTGCCTTGTGTTGTGTATATTGATTGTGACCCGACACAGCTGAATCCTCGATCGTTATTTAATTCTGAAACATACGTACACAGATCATCTCCTTCCTCCTATAAAGAATAAAGAAAAAAACGGTAAATAAACATAACGACTACGTAGCTAATAAGCTACTCACAGGCTTATAGTACGCCATGTGACTGAAATAAAATACACAAAAATAGACAAAATATCACCACAATACATTAAGGAAAGTGTAAGAAAAGACTTAATATACAAAATTATAGTTATAAAATTAGTGGATGACAATATAAAAAATGAGATACATATATAATGAAGAGAGTGGATAGAAAGATGACATACCTCATCCCCAGGTGACAGAAAAAGGGAGGAGGTGAAGGGGACAGGAAGTATCGTAGACTTCCGGAAGAAGAAGAAGAAAAATACGAAGAAGAAGAAGAAAAAAAATAATAAAGAGAAGGAGATAATACTGTACATACATTTATGGTGCATTATAAATAAAATAAAAATATCTTTGTGCAATTATAAATAAAAAAAGGAAATGTATTATGAACAAAATACACACTGTTACATGTATGTTTGAAGTGAAGCACAGTTTTGCTAATTGACCCATTAAAAGGAATTTGGTGCCTAAATGAGTTGGACTTCATGTTCTCATAAATGTTCTCAATATGAAGATAAAACTGAAAATAGAATAGAAAACTAGGGACACATTTTAACGCCCTCATCTCGTTGTATCCTTTCCTGTTTATTATAATCGTGAGTGCAAAAAAGCTTCATCTTTATTTTGGAACATTTAATGTCTTTTGTGCTGCATTTGAGTGGAAACCACTGAAGCGAGGCACTCGCCTCCACTGACATTCAGCCCACACTGCTGTCTGTTCTCTCTCTCCTCTGCTTGCAGCTCTCTCACCCCTCCCTCATTCTTCCTCTGCCAGAAACCGAATCACTGAGTCACGACGCCTCGCCAACACAAACTACCACACGATGGCTGGCCCACTCTAAATCATACAGAAAACCCTCCCTGGTACTGGCACTCAGCGGCCATCAGAGAATTTAATGATAAGTTTAGGATGCCATCAGTGGAGAGGGCTTCAGAAAGAGTGGGAACCTTATCACCACATTTTAGACGTACTTACGTACTTGAGGTTCCTAGAGTTTCCTAAAGTCCAAAGGGAGGCAGAGCTGTCAGTTATCAGGCTCCTCTCCTGTGGAAACATCTACCAGTATCAGTCCAGGAGGGTACATTTAGGAGCAGAACATCTTCCTTTAATGAATCTTATAGTTGGTGATGAATGAGGTTTGTCATGAATCATCCCTGAGGTATGAAGCTCAAGGCCAGGACCTCTAGGAGGACCTCCCATGATGCACCTTGTTGTATGTTTCTGTCTGTCTCTGTCTCTGCCCCTCTCTCTCTCTCTCTCACTCTCTCTCCCTCTGCCCGTCTGTCTGCCCGTCTGCCCGTCTGCCCGTCTGTCCGTCTGTCTGTCTGTCTGTCTGTCTGTCTGTCTGTCTGTCTGTCTGTCTGTCTGTCTGTCTGTCTGTCTGTCTGTCTGTCTGTCTGTCTGTCTGTCTGTCACTCTGCCTGTCTCTCGCTCACTGCCTGTCTCTCGCTCAATTCTTGGTCCTTTATTGTTCTCCCTGTATATACTGCCGCTGGGAAAACTCATCACCGATCATGGAGTGAACTTCCATTTCTATGCTGATGATACCCAGTTATATCTTTCTGTAGCTCCAGACGACCCCTGTGGTCTCGACCCGCTGTTGACCTGTCTGTCCAGTATAAAAGGCTGGATGAGCGAGAACTTTCAAAAGCTAAATGAGGATAAAACAGAAGTTCT
>CAAKHC010003059.1:12192-24136 GCA_901007825.1 Macroramphosus scolopax | reverse complement strand
ATCTTAAACGAGCTGCAGTCAGACAGGACGAACAAATTGAACCACATCCTCATTCATCAGGACAAACCAGAGTGACGTTGTGGCGAGCTACAACTCACAAAGGTGACCTCTTCAGATAATTCATGGCGATAAGAAGGACCTAAAACAAAGTGATTTCTGTGTTTCGCCCATCCGCTAACATGAAAGGGGCGGGATTTAAGACCTGTACTGCAATCAGCCACCAGGGGGCGACGGTGGCTTCACTTTTACGGCGTTCTCTTGGCGTCCATCTCTACATGTGTCTGGTGGTCCAGACAGAACTGATTCCCCGAGAGCTGGTTCAACAACCTTAGACAATCTAAAATTGGAAGAAAAAAAAAGGCGCACTGGATCTTTAAGTGAAACCCCGAACGGCAGCTTGTGAGACAGGGTGACTGTGCAGATGCAAAGTTTAATACCGACACTCAGCCAAAAGATGTCAGCCAAAACTGGAAAAAGCAAGGGTAGAAAAGGACACTCTTCTTGGCAGCCCTTCATCAAAAGCATAAAGCAGTGGCCACAAGGGGCGACGTAAACAGATTAGAAAAGCTATTGACATTTCCCCGTAGCAAGGAAGGGGTGTCGAATGGCAGCAGGGATGATAAGGTACAGGCATTCAGGCCCCCCCCTCCTCATGTTTTATGTATCTGTGATCGCAACTGATTGTAAGAGAAATTAATCAATAACAATGCCGCCAGGATGTGGGGATGACACATGCCACCGCCACCCCCCCCCCTCCTTCAACACCCCTTTTTTTCCACATTCCTCCATTCTCCACCCTCCCTTCATTCTCCTCACCCCATCCATTTTGATTCGGGGGGCCTGTTGTTCGCCCACGTCTAGGTGAGGGATTTTTACATCCCCGGCGTGCTTGGAGGAACTCCATATGGTCGGGATCAAAGGTGTTGCTGGGTGCATGGTTCTGCTTGGTTGCCAGCCACCGCCGTTAATTAGAAAACAAGATCAGAGGCAGTATTAAAATCCAATTAAGCCCGTATGAACAGATTGCCAAGTGATGTTCACTAATGCATTACTGAGCACCATGCAAATTTTAGTGGCAGCATTTGGCTTTATGCTATGTGTTTGTGTCATTAAGACTGTGTGTATTTCGGGCGTGTGTGTGTGTGTGCGCGTGTGCGTGTGTGTGTGTGCGTGTGTCACTTGCTGGCTCTGCAAGGCTGCGTGACATTGCCTGATCTTTTCCTTGATACACGGCACCAATCTCATATAAACAATCAGCCAAAGCTCTGAAGAGCAACATCCTCACAATAAGATTGGCCGATATTGCTTCTTACAATTAAAGAATAATTGAGAACCGCTGAATTATTGATCCGATGGAAATTGAGTCGTCTTTTCCGTTTGGATTTGTCGGAGAATTTAGGAATGTTTTTGTCGCCGTTTGATCTCCACCGGCCACTCAAAGACATAAATCACAAGAGCTTGTGCATGGAAATCGTTTTTTTTAGAAAAAAAGATGTCAGATTGCTGTCAGCAGATCAAATTAAATCAATGTTAAGGAATTGGATGAGGCCCATTAAAAAAAGTACATAAAATCATCCTGCACAATAAGTGCCAATTTAGTCCGTGATGTTCCATTTGCACCAGCAGACAGACAGGGCATCTGTACCAAAGACTGACAAGTGGATGCAGCTGGTGGCCTATGGCCCGAAGCATCCACATTATCACAGACGAGGGGTTGTTAATGTCGGGCTGAATGGAGCCCCTTTTGAGATACAAAATAGAATTCTGATTAGAAAGCCAGGAAATACACATCTGAAGTGCCGGAAATTGTCACAATGTAGCACCATGGCACATTTGGCACGGTCTCAAGCTGCGTATAGAAGAGTAGGGGCTTTAATGAAGGGATGTGCCACTATCAAACACATTTAGACGTCTCGTATCGGTTTCCTCAGGATATGTTCTTCACGTCACGGGGCCGCATTTCTCCTTTCTCAGTTTCACAGTGTGACAAAAAAAACAAAAAAAAAACCAGCTGTTCATTTCGGGTTTTGCACCTAAAATGTCATCATGTTTATTGATATTTATATTGTTTGCATGATCTAGTGTTTGATACGAGGGGCCTAATAGAAGGATTGTTTCCATCTTTGTGTTCATCTTTAATATCTGCAAATAAATAAATTCCTTCAAGTGCACTGAAATATGGACTAAATGACACCGTGTGTTTGATTGGCAGTTCAGGCAATGGAGGCAGGAAGTGAAGGATTTACAGGTTTATTCAGCTAAACAAACAAAAGGTGCGAGCCAGGAAGGAAGGAAACCAGAAAGAAATCCAGAATGACACGCCGTGACGAGGCGAGACAAAGACCTGGAACCTCAGTACAAGTGAACTAATTGAGGAAACCAGACACAGGTGAGGCAGACGGGGAGACGATTGGCTGACGACACAAAGTGATCACGGCAGGAATGATGAGACCGTCAAAGGACAGGAAGTAAAATACCAGACGACACAAGACAGGTAGATTTCAAAATAAAACAAGTGTGTCCAGGAGCGTCTGATTGGCTGAATGTCCCAGCAGCTGAGGGCCGTTAGCTCGTTAGGCTCTGATTGGTCACCTGCAGCGTATATAAACCTGTCGCAGGTTGAAGGTGTCACACTGCCTGCTGCTCATTCACCATGATGGCTGCCCGGGTTTCCTCTGGGTAAGAGAAACAGCTTCCTTTATCCTGTGTTTTTTTGATGTTTGCATGGTTGTAACCAGGCGTCTTCTTCTGAGCAGGGCTCTGCTCCTTGTTCTGCTGGCTGCTGCAAGTCACAGCTACCCTGCCGAGCCAGGTAAAGCAACACTCCTTACACGTGTATGAAATATATTTTAAAAGGTTATTTAAATGTCCCTCTTGTGCTGCTCAGGATTTGATTCTGGCTACTGGTATGGCAGAAGTTACGGTGCCAACCCTGCTTCTGTACACTCCAGCTGGGGAGCAGGTCCGGCCCGCGGTTTTGCACCTGCAGCTGCTGTTTCTGGATCCTCCGTCCCGAAACCCGTGGACAGTCGAGGTCCGAACGAGCAGCCGGAGTCTGCTCCACCCTCGGAGACTGAACCAGAAGCAGACTCGCGAGTCCCTTTTGTTGATGATCAGTCAGACTACGGTGGCGGGTCGGAACCTTATGGTGAAGGTAACTGGTGCTTTTACTTTACCTTGAAACCTTCAACTGCTTAACATGAACTGATTTATCTTCTCCTGTGCAGCTGCAGCCCCAAGTCCTCTGTCTGGAGAGGAAGCTTCACCAGGGGCTCAGTCCAGCGCCCCCTCCGCCCTGGGCCCGTTCGGTATCATCCCACCTGACCCCTTCCAGCCACCATACAAGGCAGGTGAACTGACTCAAGTGGAGAAGGTATTCGAGAACGGCAACTACGAGTCTGAGACGGAAGACCAGGGTTACCAGCCGCCGCGTCCTTTTTATAACGCCCCTGCTCCGAGCGTCAACAGATCACCGAGGCCACCCCCACCGCGCCGAGGATTGATCGGGTATCCCTTCGACTACATGTTCCTGACCGGCCAGTATCCTCCAGGCATGATGACTCACGTCAGCGGCAGCTTTGAGCAGGGGAGGGACCACTTCCAAGACACCCACTACATTAGAGACAACGCCCCACCTGCCCCCACCAAGCCACCGGCTGACCCCACGCCCAGACAACTGATGCCCAGATTTGGTGGGATCGGTGTACCGGTCGGACCCTACAGACCGCCGGGTCCACTCAGGCAACAACGAGGTCCAGTAGTTGGCTACGGCCCAAACATGGTACGGTCTTTGTTCTAAACGGTAACTTGTCACGTTCAGGTACCTCCTCTGACCCTGTTCCTGTGTTTCAGGCTGGATACTGAACGACGATCCTGGAGTTTCTGAAATAAATAAATCTGTAGAAAACTTTCTTGCTCTGTCTGCTTAATTCACGGGTCAACAGGCAGGTGCATGCTGGGTAATTGCATGAATGCATCAGACAACTGAACAGTAACTCGCCTTCGCTGGCAAGTAGGTGACGTAACATTGACCAGTCAAGCAAACAACACTGAACTGCTCAGTGCTGCAGAAAGCTTCTTTGTTTTTTGCTTAAAGTGCATAAAATGACCTCCAGCAGGTGTTGAGAGTAACGATCAAATAAAATCAGCTCTGACTTTCACAGCTGCTTCACACTTTGATACGTCTGTGGTACCAAACACCCCAGACCAGGATGTGAGGAACCTCCACATCCAGCGACCAGCGGCGTCGGTTGTCTGCCAGTAATCCGTCTTGTGATGCAATTCACGCATTAAATAAAAGCCGTATATTGTCTAACACACCTTGTGCGAGCTGTTGAGACGTCTGGCTGTGAATGACGGTTCATAAACAACCAACCTCTTGAGCTGTTGTGCTCTCTCCGGTTTAGTCTGAGCCGTGTGGCTCGAGCGGCGGAATCAATACCCCCCGATCTGTTACACTGACATTGATGTCATTAATGGAGAGTGGGCATCCTAATTCATGTGACAAATCACCTCCGAAAGACTCTCCATTGATCTTTAATTAGAAGCAGCTGTTAATCACCTTTACGACTCTCCTCGGTGGCTCTGTAATGGTTTCTGTGGTGGAGCCGCAGTCGTCGGCTGCAGCTGAAGAACAGCAGCATCAGCAGGGTGTGTTTATGCACAACACACCGGTAAATGATCTGCTCGGCTTTTCTGAATATTTTATAATTCTTTCCTCCGTCGAGAGAGGGAATTACTCGGTTTAGCAGCGCCGTCTAAAATCTTTTTTTTTTTTTTTTTTTAATGGTCTATTTCAGGTAAAAGGGACAAACAATGACCCACAGGAGAGGGATGGCAATTACCTCCGGTAAGGTGCCCACTTCACACGCCTGTCACCACACAGATGAACCCATCATAAAAGACCAGTGGAGAGGGACATAAAGCGAGGGAGTGCTCCCTCTGTGACCCTTCAGCTTTCATAGTCTCACCTCCTCTTCCAGCTCAACTATTAAGACTTAAAGGGGTCAGTCCCCAGACGGCTGCATCTTTTAGCCCCTCGCTCACCGATATAAACCCTGACGTGTTCCCCTGCTGGTCGCTGCCCAGCATCCGCAGACAACTGAGCAGGTAAGAACATATCAGCCGTTCAATACTGTTGTCAGCAAATGGAACTAAAGCCTGTTAAGTGGCTGATAATCAATGTGTCTGTTACGTTCACATCACCTGGCTGAGGGGACTGAAATCCTTAATATTGACACCGATCTGATGCCATCGGGGCCGTGTGGACACAGAGGTCTGATCTTATATCAGATTTGAGTCACGGGACATGAATGAGGACGGTCAGACGTCCATGTGGGTTTTTGTCTGTTCACATGTGCTCGCTGAACGCTGTCGTCATCGGCCGGCGGCGTGACAAACACCAAACTGATGTTTCATGCGTCATCGCTACGGTCAGTCTGGTTCAGGTTAGACAGAAGAGATAAAACACCGGCTCGGGTTGGAAACCATCAGGTGAAACCAGGACTGGACGGGACTCGAACAGCGGTCTGAGCATCTCATAATGACATGAAGGGTTAATCCTCAGTTTGTTGTCCTGAGACGGATCCAGGAGCCGAGACACTGACCCACAGAACCAGTTATATAATGATCCTCTCCTGTCTGAGTGGCATTCGAAGGCTCTTTGACTCTCTTGAGGACGTTTTCCAACAAGGCTTCAGGTTCTGGGTGAAGTCGGGGCATCGAAGACCGCCGCCCCCAATTATTAATCTTTCCGAGTTTGCCTTTAACAGAACCAGGTGGCCGTGTCAACATTAAGCTCCTAATTACGGCCTGGCTTCTATTTTACCTTCATCGTTTGACTTTAATCACGTTTCTTTTTAAATGTTAATTACACACACAGATTTCCGATGGTACATGTAAGAGTGCGTATCATTTAATTGTGTGAGGTGGAACTCTTAAAACATATTGCCAGCGGCCCCCCCCCCTCCCAAAAAAAAAAAGGACATGAATATACATGTTGCCATATGTTGCAATTTGGCATGTGGCCTCCTCCTGCGAGGAGCCGATGAAGGTGGAATCTGGTTCGACTTAGCCACGAGGCGCACGGAGGCCTAAACAAATACTTCACATGTCTGGATAACTGATAAAAGAAGAACGAGGGATTTATTTTTCTTATAAAAAATCATAGATCTTGACTGTTTTACGACTCCCTCTAAAGATAATGACACTGAAATGAAATCCCAGGGGTGGAGGAAGGGGGGGGGGGGGGGGGGGGGGGGGGGGGGGGGGGGCGGAGGGATCTGAGATGTACTCACAGTCATTCGCATCAATGTGATTTCTTTTGAGGAGGATTTGGTCATTTTATTGTCAAAATGTACTTATTTATCCGTCTAACCTCACACAGTCGATGTGACGGGCACAAAGAGGAGCGAATCCTTTTATTCCCACCAGAGACTCGGCTCACGTCTGAATACCTGCAGAAACCGTATCATTAAGGACGCCGCGCAGATACAGGAGGCATCAGGTTCCATTACCGCGTACAACCGCTCGACTTCCTAGAATATGGAGGATGTGCACAGACCGGTGTTCAGAAATCAACCCCCAGCTATTGCGAGCGGCCCAATTGCCTTGTGATTAACACACAATAAAAGAATGCGATGGCTTAAAGAAGCGGCGAGAAAAAGCTGCCCAGTGAAAGATGGGTGTATCGCACACTCTATAATTAAACCAGTCTGCACTTGATGAAAGCAGATCACACTGGCGGGCCACGGCTTCACAGCCAGTTTGTTTTTACGACATAATTACAGTCCAAATCAAATGAGAAGATTTAATATCGCACCGCGACGAGCATGTGTCCAATGTCAACAGTGACACTGACCCCCCTGAGGCGAGGTGTGTGTGGGTGTGTGTGTGCGTGGGAGTGTGTGTGTGTGTGAGAGTGTGTTGGGCGTCAGGAAGCCGACAGCGGAGAAGCTGCTTCCCCCACCGCGGTAGCTATCTACCTGTGTGTCGGCCCACCTGGGAGGTCTGACACCACACAGGACAGACGAAAGAGGGGAAAGTGAGGGGGGAACAGAGGAGGGGGGGGGGGGGGGGGGGGGGGGGGGGGGGGGGGGGGGGGGGGGGGGGGGGGGGGGGGGGAAGCAGCAGCTCCGAGGAGGGAAAGTTTACCTGGGAAGTGAGTTTATGTCAGTGAGTGATGAAGAGGAGAGGAGAAGCAGCAGACCTCCACATGCAGACAGATGAGGGCGTGGCCGGGGTGAAGATAAACGTTCTGCTTGGCTGTCGCCATGACGAGGCGTTCAGGAGGGCTTGTGCAGTCACGACCAGCTGATTTGTTTTAATGATAACAAACGGCCAATCAACCGGGTCCCATGTTGCATTCACAACTGTCCGAGCAATGAAATCGAACAGCGAAGCATTTAAGGCTCAGATGATGAACAAATGATGAAGAACCAAAGCAAAGATCAGGCCGCAGCTCCGCCCTCTCGTCCTAACACCATCCAGAGGGCACAAACTCCAAAGCTGAGGCTTCAAGAACCTTCAGCTGTCGGCTCAGTTTACATCGTCTCCATGCGTCTCCCAGTCACGCCAATAGAAAGAAATAAAGGACGCTGTCATCTCTCGTTGTCAAAAATGGATCCTACGTCTCCTATACTTAAGGAATAGTTTGAATATAAGGGAGGAAATTATAGCAACCATAAGTTGTCATTTCAGTTTGTAGATGTGTGCAGACGTGACGCTTAACGACATGGTTGCGCCAGAAATGACCAAAACCTCCCACAGAGGGGCTTCAGTGTTTCCCTGCCTCTGAGAGAGTCTGCATTTCCTGCCTTTTACTCACACACTCGACATGACCACAGAATCTTTGTTCCTCCGGGTCAGATTCTCCCAGACGAAGAGAATATTTCCCAAGCCGCAGCCGTAGTGACCACGTTCGACCGCACCGCTCTGCCTCCTGACCACCCTCCTAAATGACTCCATCCCGGCTCCCTCCGCCCTCCCTCCACTTCCCCGTCTCTTCCTTCTACACTCTGTTCCCAGGAGCGGCCAGCTGGGCTGGATTTACTCTGGTCGCTGTGTCGCAGGGCGAAGCGCGGAGTGCTCGCTGGGCGGGCAGCGTCCTTTGACTGGGAACTGGTCAGATTAGTAACGGGATATCAGAGGGGCTGCTGGGGCCTGAGTCCTGTGATCCAGTGGAAGAAGGATCTCTGCGGCGGCGGTGTGGTCCTGTGTGGGCCAGGACGTGGACCACAATCCCTGCTGACACCCTGTTCCCCCGGGGACATGGTTTAACTCCAAACCATGATTTCCCATCTCCCTCTCCGCGACTCTCTGTCTGTGACTACAGGGTCTCCTGCTCAGTGTCTTCTGGTGACGAAGATGCGGCACCTCCTCACCACCAGTCCAGTGCTTGAGGCCACCTCTCCCCACCACGCTCCCCACCTTTCCAAGACAAGCCTGAAAGAAGGACTTTGAACCTAATGTCTCCCAGCGCCAACGGACCGTCGGAGGAGAGGCGACCATGGACGATGTGTTAGCACCGAGAAAAAGCTATAAAGGTGCAATTCATAGCCGATCTGAACATGCTAACGCTTCAAATTCCCAACACTGAACACCAATTGGGGGCAACGCATCACCAATTACTGCTCCCTTGTGCTGGTTGCAACGCACCGTGGCTCATGAATTGTTCCATTTTTCTCTCTGCCACAGGGTGAGGAGCCCGAGAGTGAGCCAGCTCGATGAGTTCAGACGTAGCTCGTTGCTACAGCAGCTGCTCCTTCGCGCTACAGTGACTCACTGGTGCCTCTTAGTGGTATTAAGACGTTCCGGGTTTGTCTCGTTAGCATCGGATCATGTGCTCCGCAGTTTTGCACAACACGTGCACAACTTTGCTTTGTCAGTTTGAGGAGTGAAAGACAAATTGCCTCCTTCGTTTCTGTTAAATAGGTGAACTCAGAGCCGAGTGCAGAACAGCGTTTGACAGCTTTATTTTTCTTACATTTTTCTAATCATTAAAAACATCTGCAGCCAACAGCAATCTGCAGACAAGTCATGCTAGTCCAAATCGTTGCCTCAGTAGTTATGCCATTGGTAGGATAAGAGCTGTGGGAATGTGACATCTTCCCAGCATGCACATTTCTGCTGACCAGAAGACCAGAATCATCAACATGGCACCCAGATGTCAGCCTCCAGGCGCACACAGAAACACTCGGCAGCGTCTCCGTCCGATCCCTTCCTCCGAACATCATGTGCGAGAGCAATTTGTAGCTGCCTGTTTGATTATTTTTGGAATATTTTGACAATTATACTTTGACACTGAATCGTGCATGTCGAGACAAAACGCTTCACGGATCGTTGTGTGCGGCATTTGGCTCCGGCGCACGAACCCGCCTCGCACCGGCCGCCTTCTTCCCTTCCTCTACTCCTCTATCGCCACTCTATTGTGTCTTGAACTCGTCTCTTTGAGTATGTGCGCTCCTTCAGTTATGGTATCCAGTCGCCCGCAGGCTGGAGGCGAGGACGGGCTTGACTGATGTTGGCCCGACATCAAGAAATACCTGACGGATCCCCTTACTCATGCCAGCACTCATTTATGAAGCATGAGACTGTCGAGTGCTGGAGTCAGAAAATAAAATATGTGACTCATGCTCGCAGTTATGTTGTTTCCAGACGAGGGAGGTGCACCGGCAGTCATCTCTGACATTGAATTAGGTGGGGGAGCTTTGTTCATCAGTGTGCCGGGACAGCAGCACAGAACTCAATGTTATTTATTCTCATAAAGATTCAGTAACGTGCAATTTATCGGTGTCTCGTCTTCCCCGAAGAACATTTGGCACGACGACCGTGAGCTCAAAAGATTCCTGACTGACTTCACTGACATCAGACTAGCGTCATCAAATCCATCTAATAAGTAGAAGAATTAGATGTTATTGCATTATACACACATCAGTATTCTTAAATGGGACAGCTGCATATGAGTCTTCAAATCGCTGCGGCCCGACGCAGGGCAGCGTCGATGCTACTGATGCGTGTTGGGATTATCGACGCAGGATGTAATGGGGGAAAAGATGTGTGAACGTATACGGGCGGATAAACGGTTGCACTGTTGTGAGTGAGTCAACGCGCGTTAATCGAAGTGGCTGCCAACTCGGCCAAAACAAATCTGAGAGACGCTGCGACGTGAGCGGCGTCGCACGAGGTGAGTCATCGTTTTAATATATCCAAAACAGAAAACAGGGAAATATAACGACCGAGGTTTGTTGTCACTCGTGTGCATCCAGGCGGTTTCTCATGTCCACAGTTGTCACACTGATCCGGTTTGATTTCATCTCTTGAAACTCTGTTTATTACCTGTAGTTTAAAGCAGTGGCACCATATGATTTTATTTAAGGAGGACGAAGTTGTGATTTGATTGTTTATCATCTGGTTTGATTTTTACTGGCTCTTTAAAAACATTTTACTTGCTCAACAAGAGAATTTTTTCTTCAATATTTTCATGTTTAATCTGTGTGTTGTGTCACGCAGCCGATTGAAGTCTAAGATAAATAAAGTATATGTTTCCTTTTCTTTTCTTTTTTTTCTTATATAACTTAACTTAACGTAACTTAACTTAAATTATCTTATCTTAAGTTTTCTTATCTTGACTTAACTCTTCCTACCTTGTCTTATCTTATCTTATCTTATCTTATCTTATCTTATCTTATCTTATCTTATCTTATCTTATCTTATCTTATTAGGGTCATATTGATTGTCAGCAGCAGTCTCTGGTTGTATCCAGTTAGATATGGATGAGTCATCCGTGTGGAATGTGTCTCCTCCCTTCCAGATTCTTGCCAAAGTTCTCCTGTAATTCTGTTTCTTAATCACTTCTTATAAAAGAAATGGGTTCACTTGTTAAAGCAACACGAGGGTGAATTTTTAGGAACCCTGCCCGACCTCGTTAAAACTATCGTCAGTTCCTGAACTCGTTCTCAACCCAGGTCGTCGAACACACTTTGTCACTTGCAGCCTTTTCTGTCTGTCCGTTAACTCCGATGTAAAACCGACCACAACCATTTGTCTTTAGAGCCCAACCATAGATTTTATACATTATAAAGTAAAGTGTGTATGATGTTTGTTCAGCTCTTTGTGCAAATGAGGAACTTGTGGTTGCAAACCCGAAATCAATCCTGCTGCAGGGGTCCGGTGTTTGTGGGCCCTCACACCACCCGTACCGTCCTGTGTGGAGTCTAAGATGTATGTTGACATGACGTCCTATAGGGATGCAAACAGGTTCACGTAGACTCATTTGAAATCACACTGTGACTTGTGTGTCGGTAGAAGCTACAAGGGGAGTTGGAGAGCCTATTAGAAGAAGGGGCGAGCTTGGGGCCGCAGAACGAGGGTCAACTGTTAGACTACTGTGTTAAACGTGGTGTAATCGAAGTGGGTGTAGAGATGTTTGGACCTTGTTGAGCTCCTTGTAACTGTAGGTGAGTCGTTTCATCGATTTCCCTCGCTCAACACCGGAACAGGAACTCTCTCTCTCTTCCAGCCGACTTACCAAAATAAAAGCATCTCTGATCAAGCACTACCTGTGTACTAGTATTCTCAGTATTTAAACTATTGCAAACATTCAGGTGTTACATGGTGGCGTGAGGTAAACAAACCTGTCCTGTTCCCGTCACTGATGCAACATGTTTTATGATTCGTATTGGTGTTGCACAGCAGAAGGAGATGAAATAAGAAGAAGGGAAAGTTCAATCATAGAGCAATCGCAACATTTATTGAAGTGTTGGCTTTCTTGTATTGATTTTTCAACACATTACAAAAATACATATATGCTCAAAACAGCAGACTGTTCTGAAATCACTTTTTTTTTCACAATGATGCACTCCCCCCCGCCCCCCCCCCCCCCCCCCCCCCCCAAAAAAAAAAAAAAAAAAAAAAAAAAAAAAAAAAAAAAAATTTAAAAAAAAAA
>CAAKHC010003057.1:21301-34925 GCA_901007825.1 Macroramphosus scolopax | reverse complement strand
TGAGATATGATCACAAGTGGTTGCTCCTGTCAGATGCAGGCTGAGACGCATTCTAATGCCTGGTTTGAACTCCAACATTTAGCAGCTGTCCACCTGAGATCTGATCACTCAGGACGTGTGTCAATGCCGTGTCTGAACAGGGCCTCTGTGCCATGTGAGGTTTGCCCTACCGCTGGTCTCCTAAAGGGCCATGGCACTGAGCCTATTTACTCTTGTATGAGAAGTGAACACGAGCACTGATTATGAGCATTCCATTGCCTCAGTCTCCAAAGTAAATATTGGACCAATTTCTCATTATCAATATCTTCAAATGGCATTTATATGAAAGAAAATCAGGAGGAAATTAACTGTGTTAATTCTGTCTCCGTCTCAGCATCACAGTCTCACAATATCTGGCAACATATCTCTTTACTTTATTGATAGAAATACAAAGGCAATTCGTCTTCTAACACTTTGACAGCTAAATCGCGGTACAAACCGATGGTACTGTCTGATAAATAAGAGTTGGATGTGTCCTAACGCGTGATGTACTATTGTAGCATACTGCATTCATCAGAGGATGGCCTGTCCAGCCTGTCTTCTGGACTTGACCTAACCTACATTATTAGTTGCAGCAAAGCTCTCATTTGCTTCGATGTCAGAAGTGTCAAACTGTCAGAACCATCTGTCAAATCCTTGAAACATTTCATACAACTCTGCAGCCGTGGCGGCTGCAGTGGAACACAGAGTTGCAGTTTTCTTTAAACTGGATTCCTCAGGCGCCCCTAACATCAGAGAGACATCAATATCTGCTGCTTCTTTCCCCACACTTCATTCTTATATTTTCATTGCAACTGATTTTTCTGCATACCACTTAAAAAAAAGGTATATATATATAATTTACTAATTTCACCTACCATCAACCAGTTACCCTCCCAGGCTGCTCCAAGGTGAGAACATCAGTATCTGTTGCCAGCCTCTGTCTCTCTAATCCTTCTTCGCTCTCCTCCCCGACGGCCACAGTCACTTTTACCCACCTGCCAAAGACACGGACACGTTTAAACACATACAGACTCCTTCTGGGGACTGGGAACCATATCAGAAGGAAATGTTGTAATTGGAACTGCTGTGTGAAAGATGCAATAAACAATGCATGAAAATGTAGCTGATGCGACAACACAACAGCTTTATGTGTAGTGCAGCATTTCTAGGCTATTTATACACAATGATCCCTCAAGTTTTACTTTGAAAATCTAAATATTGGCAGTGAGCTGGTGTTTCTTTTTTACTTTGTGTAACAAATTGCTTATGGCATGACATAGGACCAAAGATCAGTTCTTCCTTCCTCTTACACCCACCTCCCTTTGTCAGCAGTGCTTGAGCTGGTCTGGTCCACTCTGGCCCGGCTCAGGTCCGTCACACTGTGAGCTAGTCTGTCAGTCAACCACTGGACTGTGTCTTGGTCGGACAGCTTGGTGGGCTCTGTTTCTGGTGCTGCTGTGTTCTCACCAACCTCCTCCACTACAACAATGTTTGCAGTATTAACAACGTGCAGAAAACCAAAGAAAGCACAAAGTCAAACTCATACTAAACATACCTTTTGTCACTTTGGCTTCCGTGGCAGTACTTTGCTTTTGCTCGCAGCTCTGTCCATTCTGCTCTTGGCCTGCGTCCTGCTGCACAACCAGGTTTTGGCTTTGGTGAGCTTCCAACCAGTCCAGGGTTTCACCATTCTTCAGTGCTGATCGGTGATCCTTAAACCAGCGGACAATGTCGGTGCGTCCCAGGCTTGTTTGGACTTCCAGCTGGCTGTACTCCTCAGGAGATGGCCACTGGGTCCGACAGAACATCTGTCAAGACAGGTCACATGACCGAACACAAAACATTAACAGGGATTTAAAGAATATTGACATCACTTACATAATAAGGGAATAAAATCTGTGCCCGAAGCAATTACTCAACAATGAAGGAAAATCTCTGGCCTCTGACTCTCAATCTCTTTGGACAAATCTCTTAATCAGTGAAGAACCTAGAACTACAACTCAATAGTCTTCCTCAGTGTATGCAGTTTCTTCAGTGAGCAATACTGAAAGAAGCAGCTCAGTGCAGTTAAAAAAAAGCAAATCACTGAATTTCAATGAAGCATTTTTTGGTCAAATTACTTTTTCAAAGTAAAGAATGAACCTTCAAGCATATATCCAATTTCGTGCCACATTTTCATATTTCATGTGATTTCAAAGCGCTTTGCTCCATTTTTTCTTATTTCATTTATAATCTGACTGACTGATGTTTAATTTAGATTACTTAGGACTTTAAAACATGAAATCGTTTCCCTCCCCAGATGCTATTCTATTGCTAAACTGTTGCAACATGTGTCACTAGAGTATAGCCGACTGACATTTGAGCAATGTGTTTTGTATTTGTATTTTAACGTGCATTTTGAAGCATTACATTAGGTAATTTAGGAACTGAGACATTCGAAAAGACATCCTAGTTTATTGAATCCAGTTTTTACGCTCACTCGAGGTGGTTGCTGCCATTTTTGAATAATAGTCAATTAGCTTAAGAAGAGATGGAAACACTTTCTTCAAAAAAGTAGCGAGCATCATTTGACATCATGAAATCAAAGGAACCTCCCCTCAAAAGAGTCTGGACACTGTAATGATTGAATCTGAGGACAAAAACTGCTGTTCAAAGAAACGACTGAAGAGCATAGAAGCAGAACCTTCAGTAAGAAACTAATAACCAATCAATTATTCTTCAAGTAATCCCTTTAAATTCATGAAACTAATGACATAATGACCAACCCATCTGCAATTAAAAGAGTAGTAATCTGCTATTGACACCCTCTTGTCAGCTATTCTTACCTCTCTGAGCAGGGTGAGGGAGCGGCCTGTGATGGGAGCTGGGCTCGTAGAGACAGAGAGGACGGGAGGATGAGGAGACGAGGAGGTGGATGACGCGAGTACAGGAGGGGAAGCGGAGGAGGATAGGGTGGGGGGATGAGGGGAGGATGCTGCGAGCACAGGAGGCGAGGACGAGGAGGATGAGGAAGAGGAGAGGAAAGGCGTTTGAGGAGAGGAGCGGAGAGGTTTCCCGTCCTGCTCGCGATGAGAAGCCCCGTTGAGCAACACTTCAGGTCGGTCTCCTCTGTCTTTGGTGTTCTTCGAGGCCATGCTGAGTAAAGCCTTCTCCATGTTGTCTCTCAGCGCCCTGCGCTCCGAAAACCAGCAGTCCACCTCACTCTTGGACAGCCTGGTCTCCTGGGCCAGCTGGTCTACAGCAGGACAGAGTTCAGTGGATCAGATGAGCTGCCATACCTTTAAGTGGTAGATTTTCAGACACCTGGGAATTCAATCGCCCTCTAGGGGACTTAAAATGGTCTCATTAAAAACGTTCCTGCTATTCCTGTCATGCAGGCACCCACCAGAGATCTCCTCCCGGGTGAACGGAAACGAAGCCACATGTGGTGAAGTAATATATATAGATGAAAACACTAATCATCAAAGTAATGCAACGTCTAAATTAAAAAGTGGGCGTTTTGGACTTGGCAGGATTTGACAAGGCTCAAGTGGCCTTGGCATCGTTTTTGAACAGTTGTTTGGAATAAGCTGTGGCTGAAAAGAGGCAGGTGATGTCTGTCTGAGGAGCTGTCAAACTACAGGAAGCTGTGATTCTGCCTTCACAGAAAGCATCTGAATGTAGGACTCCAGCTAGAGGCCCATTACGAAATTGGTTTGTAAAAAGCATTCGCTCCATTGCACCTGTAAGCATTCTGCACACAAACTCCCATGAATATGGTTGACTGGCTTCAACTCTACCAACGTCTGACTTTGCTGCACTTGGTTTTCTATTTCTGAAAAGAAATCCTTTCCTCTGCTTTCACATGTTGAAGCAATCGTGCAATGTCTTGTGAGAAGTTTATTGATTAGGGGTTATCAGGGGGTCGCGGTACCTAGCTGTGTCTCCGTTGGAGAGCTGCTTCTCTGGAAACTCTCCTCCAGTGCCTTCAGCTGCTCCGATGACTTTCCCTTCACCCTCTCCAGCAGGGGGAACTGGCTGGGCACCGCCTTCCTTACAGGACCATCTTTAGGTGCTGGTGTCACCTCCGCTTTCACCAGGATGGGCGGTGGTGGAACACCTTCAACAGGTACAGTGGTAAGAAACAGGCCTTTGTAATATTATGGTTAAGCACAACTTGCTGTCTCAGGGCGGTTTGTTTGATTGCTTAAGCGAACCCTCCCATGAGATTTAAAATGAGCCTGTTACATACATGATGGATCACATGCGGGGCGATTCATCACTTTAGATGTTAGATAGTGACACACCAAATACCTTTGAGATTAAGGAGCCTTTGCTCACTGAACCACTTCTTTATCTCTCCTCTGGACAGCCCGGTTGTCTCTATCAGCCTGTAGATCTGTCACACGACGAGAAGACAAATGTATAGAACGCAATGAAAAAATTACACAATAACAACATGTGTTCATCAGTACCCTTTTTATTTTCTTCATAAAACACCACTAATTAATCAGAAAATAAATAACACAAAAATCCCTCTATATTGGACTTAAATGACGAGGCACAAAACTATCATTTCACTCACGTATTCTTACCTCATCTTCCTCAGGGAAAGGACACCGTGTGTAGCTGGACCTCAGTACTGAAAGCTGCTCGGCTGTTTTATTGGGGTCGACAGTGAAACTGAGGACTTTGGCTGATGTCAGCTTGGATGTGGCCATGGGCGCAGAGATGGTTTGAATGATGGAGGGTCGTTTACTCTCTGTGGCGATTACAGGAGATGCCAAGGGTCGTTTGAGTGACTGCGCCACCTGTGGTGGAGATGTTATGGTTGTGTTCGAACTCGTTAATGATTAACATGTAGGTTCAACGTATTAATCTCATTGTCAAAATGATCTTCTGTTATTGTGTCAGGGTTCTGTACCTGGTTAGCCAGAGTGAGCGCGAGCGGAGCGCATGTGACAGTGGAGCCGTTAGCTACAGGAGTTAGCACCAGGCTGGTCTGTCCCAGGAGCTGACAGGGGACGGACTGGAGGACCGAGGCTGTGGGCTGCATGGATTTGGAGGCCGTAGATGTGTGTGTGGATAATTGGGAGTTGAACTGAGGAGATACAACCGTGAAGGTCTGAGGCATGGAGGAGATTGTACCGTTGAACATTTTCTTCCTGGCTTCTTCTACCTGTTATTAGAAGGAAAAAAAAACATTCACTCTACTGTCTGTATGTTTATATGGCTGCTTAACTGCACAGTTCTGCACTTCTTCAGTAAGCGATAAAGTGTTAGGACATGTGTATTCCAATCATAGTTGCATCGTTGAAGTCGCACTATGAAGTCCTATTGGATTTTGTGCAGCCTTCTGCAACACATACGGCAGTCAAGCTTCTTGATGAGAAGACACTCAGATGGTGTCATTGCATCTTGCATCGAGTGAGTGCTTGGATGAAAGAGGTCTGCTGGCCTACAAGCATGGAGGACGACCCTTGGCATATTTAGCCAAACAAATAACAGCTTGAAGCGAAGGGCTAAATGATATGCTAACACATTTCCTGTTTGAACCTCTGAGTGATGGAAAACACCCCCGAAAACAAAACTCGAGGGAAAACAATTGAAAATGAAGTGTAAACATTATCATTACTAGGATTCCTACCTCCTCAGGTGACCAGCTAATCCCCTGTTTGAGCCTCTGTGTTGTAAACCAGACTTTGATTTGCTCCTCCGGATGTTTGGAGACGGCGGTGAGCCATGAGAGTTCAGCCTGTGTTGGGTAGGGGAACTTGTTGAAGGAAGAGATGAGTGTCAGGTTGTCGTCCAGCGAAGGATTGTATTTGGTTGTGTTGAGGGGCACGGCAATCTTCGGCACCTGGAACAATACAGTTGACAATGGCAACTGAATGGTATTTATTTTCTATTTCCATTTGGTTATACATTATTAATCCCCTAAGGTAGTGAATCAGTGCAAACAAAGTGAGCACAAACACCCACTCACAGACTCACCCACACTCACACACACACACCCACCCACCCATCCACCCACTGCCTTTATGCTAGGCATAAAGACAAGAGCCAGGGAACTAACTGTCTGCTGGCTCTTGCCAAATATTTGAGGGATAGACATGGCAGGAAAGTGAATGAGCAGTTGTGTTATTGCTGTATAGTGTCCCACCTGGGTGTAGTTTAGAGGCCGCTGTAGGGAAGGCATGATGTGAGAAAGGCTGTCTGCTTTGAGGAGAGTCGACTCCGGGATGATGACTGTCCCGTTCACATTGAACGCTGTGATTGCTTTCTTGGCCAGATCAGGGGTCAGTTTACACAGTTTATTATCTGATGACATCATTTTTGGTTTTCCAATCCTGACCGTGGTGGGTTTGCTGGTCGGCGGAGTGCCCAGTTCCTCTCCTTTGCCATGAGTATTGTAAATGACTGCATTGTTATTGCAACCCTCTATAGTCTGTTCCAAGATTGTCTGATTGTTCATTTTGATGCGTTTGAACTTAAAGTTGCTCTCCCCCGGGTGACACCTCTCGTTGTGTTCCGTCAGGGTGTCGAATTTCTTTGTGTTGAAGTTACAAACGGCGCACAGGTACAGAGGGTTCAGGATGACATTCGGGTGGTTGGTGTCTACGTGTTCTTTAAAAGTGTTGAGGTTCTGTGTGTTGAAGGGGCAGTATTTGCACTCGTAGCCCCTCTGCTGCCGACGTGGAGGCTTGGAAAGGTCTGGTGGCTCCGTCGCCATGTTGTCTGAGGCCGCCGGGGAGTCGGAGGCCTTTGGGTCCAGGTCAACAGACGGTTCTGCCTCCGTTAAGGGATCAGTTTCCATAGGACCCTCCTCAGTATGGTTCTCCGTTGTTGTCTGGGAATTTTCAGATTAAAAAAAGGACATGGCAATAAATGTGATTTTCAAATATTTAACCAAATATCAAGGATCCTTCTCCAGATTTAGGAATTAAATCATTTATGAATTGAATTCATTTGCTTAACTAAACCTATTGAAACAAAGGTAGATCACAAACATATTAAAGTGTACCTCCATGTCGTTGGTTTTCTCTGCCTCATCGTCAAGCTCCACCATGGTCTGCTCTAGTCGGATCATACATGGAGTGGAAGCCTTCCTCCGACTGGACATGACGACTGATAATGAGTTTGTCCTGGTGGACAGCTCCCCTCACGTGTGCTTGGCCAGGGATTACGTGAGGGAGACTATGACTGAGGAGCCAGTGGTGCAGGACTTCTATCGCAAAGTGGATGAGGGCCAAAGGTGCCAAAGGACAGCCAGGAGGAAAGGTTGTACTGGGACACAGACACAAGCCGGGTCTCTCTTTTCTAATAGGAGAGGCAGCAAGCACAGGATAGTGCAAAAATAGTGAGGAAGAGTTCTCCCCTGAGGCGGGATTAGCGGATAGAGAGAGACCACAGCTGTGGAAGCTGAAGATCTGGAGCGATAGGGACTGTCTGCTTTGGCCACTGCTTTGGTCTAGAGAGAGACCAAAGCAGTGGAAGGTGAAGATCTGGAGCGATTGGGACTGCTGTAGTGTAGGCTGGGCTCTCTGACGGTGTCAGCTCCACTGCTGATCAGCCTCCTGGGCATGCATGTCAGGATGCTACCTGAACAGAGTAAAAAATACAAAGTTGTATCAATATTAGAACATACTTGTCACTTGAGCTTGCATGATTAATATGAGTTTTCTCCATAGTTTCTGTTTCTTCTCCTCTTTAAGACTCCGGTGGATTTGAACAACAAAAACAGTGAGCAGCTCTCACGTGGATTTACATGGTTACTAAATATTTTGTACAACATAGAATTGAATACAAATATCAGTAACAGCTTTGATCTTTTATTAAGTTCGTTTAATTTCCTTAAATACTCCCAAAACTGAGTGTGTGTCTGAGACAACAAAGAAACAATGAGCAAATAGATGTAGAAAGAACTTCTCTCTGCAACAAATGTCTGCTGCAGGAATTGAACAGCGGATGTTGCAGTTATGTGGCATGCATCCAAGCCAGCGGGCTACTGGGGCGCCCCTCTAAGCAGCTAGTCTCAGCGTGTCAAGAAATGCAACCTGCTGAGTTATTTAAGCTCAGCAGTGTCCCGTGTGGATCTGCAGCAAGACGCAACTCAAAAGCAGTAGAACCAGCAGCAGGCTAGTGGGCAGATATGTCTGATTGATGAAAAAAAGGTCAAAGGAGGCTGACAAGCAAACAGCACAGCAGACAGTCTACAAAGCAGACAGGCTCCCGCTACACTGGTGCAACATAGACTTGGACAAAGATGCTTGTAACCTTACAAAAAACTAGAATATAATTGCTTGGTCTGGGTGATAGAACAATACCAACATGTACTGGAAATAGACACATCATCATTAATATAATGGCATTTTTTGGCTCCCTCCCTCCCTGGCTCATAAACAGCAGAACATATTCATAGATAATGGAGCATGCAATGAGTGACAAGCAAGCAGCCAAAAACATTACAGGTGTTCGGTTGGACTATCGACATGTGACACGATAACAGAAACGTTGTGTGGAATGAGATGGACTGCAGACGGGGAAAATCTACTCTCAGTATGAAAGGTTTTTCTAAGTCCGACCGATAACGTGGTAAATTCAACGTTCTTCTCCTGATCTATTATTTCAAATTAGATATATAATATAAAAGTGAAAAGTTTACCTAACAATATATATATTTTCTGTATTGTTTCAAGCTGATAGAAGAAACAATGAACAAACAGCATGTGGATACATGGACTCTCATCTATGACCCGCGTCAGTGTTTTTTATTGCAACAAACAGATATTTACAATAAAATGGTCTTCAACACCTTAATATACAACACAAAGACGGGCCAGAATGAAGGAGGCTGAGATATTGTGACTTTTAGACTCAAGAAGGGGGCAAACTGGGGCATGCTGGCGTCGGCCTGGGGGGCCTAGTTTCCACTCACCTTTTACGAGGCAATATAAATCTACTTAACATCAACGAAAGAGCAGCATTTATTAGACCCTCATGTTAAAATTCTATGTCACAAGCTCATGCTGATAATTATGAACGCTTATAAACCTGCTTTCACAGGCCGAGATGTGGTTCTGCTGTGAAACTCTGTGGAGGGCGTCTTTAAAGTTTATATTTGTATCAGAAGTCTCTAAATTGAAAAAAGTTATTGCTGTATAAACCAGCCATAACTAATAGAAATGCTGGAACATTTGCATCCACAAAGTACAGATGATGTTTCAATAAGCAAACAAGCAGTTGCACAAGCAATGAAACAACCTGAGCAATATTCTATTGAACCAGATGAACTTCGCCCACCTGTAACACGCCTCACAATACAACAGTTCTCCTGGGCTGAGGCCAACGCAGACCTCGGCGGCACATGTACTTTGCAGGAGTATCCTGGCTGACTGGAAATAAACATGCACCTTGTCGACCTAATGACTTTTAACAAACATGTTTTACAAAAGTTTTCTTATAGATTCATCATCAGTTTGACACCTGTGATTTCAGCTGCTGTGCAAATACATCCAGCTGACAGGTCTGAGACTGACAGTAGGACATGTTGTTGTGGGAAATATGAACTAATCATAAATCAGACAGTGCTGCGGTGTGAATAAGAGGGAAAGAACAGAGACAAAGCAGCTTTCCGTCTTTATATTTGGGGTTTTGTTAGATGACGCAGCCATAAAGTAAAAGCAGATACCAAAAAAAAAAGCTGAGGGAAAGCGAGCAGAGGAAACTTTCCCTGGGTGAGTTTACAAGGAGAGGAGGGATGCTTATCTGGCTGAAAAAACCTATTGATATTCTGGAGGCTTCACACTGAAGCTTCATACTCATATTCACATGAGTAAAAATCAAATGAGTCGATGCAGCTCTTTCATCAGGGCGTAATGAGGTTCCATAAAACCAAGTCAGGATCCAGAACGAGGGAACATCCTCTTCCAAATTGAAATATCCTTTACAACATTACTTAAATAAGTACTGAATAAGGAAAGCGTTTACCCACCAAACCCAAAAATGATTTTACCGTCTGACCGAACTCATTATAAGTACTGTACAGGTGCACCATACAAGGGGAAGTGTTAATATGGCTGCACTTTGTACTCATGCAATGGTGTCACATGTAAAGTGGTGCTCTGACAGCTACGCATGAACCAGAGTACAGCTTGAAGGCTGTCATATCGCCAGTCTTCTTATTGTCCCGATATCGCAATTCCTCAAACAACCCACTGAGACATCATTAGAATGCAGACTCATTACCATGGTGTCACTATAGCAACAGTGGACGTAGAGCTGTAGTTAAGTAGCTGCTTCATCTGTGCCACCGATAGAGACTGTATATGTAAAGTTATGACCCAACTGCATTTGGGACTGGAATAACTGTTATTAAAAGGTGAGGGGCTTGAGGAGGACCTCAGCTGAAATTGGGAATCAAGCATAAATAACTGACAGGATGTGAGTCTTGAGGGCCTGAAAAATCCCGTTCCTGCAGGATACACAGGAGTGGTTCATTACTATTAACGTTTCTTCAGCTTCATTCTCCGTGACAGAGATGGTAAAGGAACCGTCACACGGACAAGAAAAAAACTCCACTTTTATAATAATCAGAAAGTCATTGAGAGCTGGAGGAAAAAAAGATTTAAAAAGGAAGTGTGTGGTTCTGTGGGGTATAACAATCCAGGAACGATATCAAAGTATCGAGGTTTCAGCAATCAGATCGTTAGCTAAAAGGATTGATGCAGGAGCTGTGATTTACAACCCCAGTAGGTACCTAAGATTATACTAACCCAAACACACTGCCAACACTAGAGTGTAAATATACTGGCACAGTGCAGCATCCTGATATACACACTGTCTTCCATTCTCTATTGCTCTGGGCTGGATTTTGGTAGCGGCGCGACCACCAGTGCATGTTAAAAATAAATAGTAATAAAACTAGATAGAAAATTCTAAAATAATAAAACAATGATATGTTGTTCATGCAGTATACAGGTATGTAGAGGCACTGTGATTGGATTAAAAAACAGCAGGTATTCCACGCCATCCGACCCAACCTGAATGTGCTTGCCGGACACTGCACCAAAATAGCAGGTGTGCGCGGAGAGGCCCACACAGACTGAGTGTGCTCTGCTTTTCAGAGTGCACCCACATTTATAAATCACCCAGTGCCTGCAAGTTCTAAAACCCGACAATATAGCCAACATCCAGAGAGAAGAAACTGGAGATGCTCCTGTCAGCTGCATCCGAACTGTCTGCTGCTTATATGACCTGCTGAACTCCTGCTGCCTCACTGCTGACACAGCCTGAGCACTTTGTGGATGTGCTGATGGGTGATAGTGGCGGCAGAAAAACGGAAGAGAGACAGCATGAAGCTGTAGCTGGACTTCTACCTCCCACTGGTGTGTTGAACCCACACAAATAGAGCGGGGAGCGGATGAGCAATTCCATTTATGCAACATCCATATTAGCAAGCTACAAACACAACTAAGATAGAACTTCATGTCAGTGCTGTTAACTCATTGAAAGAAAGTCATTAGATGACATCAGATATTAGCTTACATATTATCCAAATGCCTATTGAGTCATGTATAGAAAACATGATCACAACATGTCAGATTTTGAGCAGAAGCTGACTCATAAAATGTATCTCTTACACAATATAAACACTAACAGCTCTGCAGTTTGAGCTGTTCAAACACAGTTAAACTCATGTGCGTTGGCTGTCTCAAACAAAGAGAAAAGCTTGTGTAAAGACTGCTGAACACTGAGGATACACTGGCACCAACAACCTCTTCCTCTCATCATTTCCAGGAGGGAGGAGGCTTTTCTCTTGCTGCCTTTGCTGGCTACCTGGAAGCACTGAACACCCTGATGGAAAAAAAAGCACTGGTACAGACTGTGAGAAGGTTTAATATCCAACATACACTCAAACGTTTCAACGAAAGTCATCACACCCTAACTTCCATTAAATCTTATCCTTAATAGTGTCAAGGACAGAAAGCAAATATTTGGTGTGTTTGCGCTGCATAATAATAAATCAGAATCAGAAATCCTTTATTCGTCTCACGACGGAGAATTTTACAAGTTTAAAACTCTCAGCTGTGAACCTGAAAGAATTGTGCTCCAACTACTGATCAGCCATCTGAGCTTTTCCATTTCCTTTATTTTCTGGAACAAAAAAAAGGTAGTAGATTGTTGACATTACGCGCAAACTTGAAAGCTTTTGCAACCCATGTGAAACAGTCCTTCTCCCACCTGTTCCTCAGTGTGTCTAACCTAGTGCGCCAGTTAGCTTCTGTGTGCAGAGGGAGTGCTGTGCTGGAGACACAACTCCCTACTGTCTGGATGCTCATTAAACTTGTATGAATACTGAGCCTGGCAGCCCCTTGCCTGCCCGTCTGTCTGTTTGCCTATTGTCTGGCTGTCTGTCCTATTGCTGCATTATATTGGTGGAGCCATCATTCTGAAGAAGTTATCTACAAGGACCGCGGCAAATACACTTATCAGCCTTGGCTGAGTTTAGGCAACACACTGACGTGTTGGAGGGAACACAGGGAAATTAATACAGATCCTCTTGTGTATCTGAGGCTGTCAAATGTAAGAAAGTCAGATAATATCGTACAACAGAAACTAACTGTAAAGGTGCTATAAGACGCGTATCTATCACAAGATGAGTGAGAAGAGACAGACACTGTACAGATATGTTACACAGTCTGCTCTGGGTATCGTTAACATTGTCTTAGTGTGGCTGGGTTAAAGAAATGATGGCTCAGATTCTGCTCTCAAGAACTGGAAAAAACAGAGTCATTTGTTCACATTTAAACTGAGTAGTTTATAAATCAAAGTGCTGAGAGGTCTACGCCACAAAGTGCATACATAATAATAATGATCTCAAACAATAAAGAGGCAGCTAAGCAGATCAGGTGCATTGGAGTCTCCTGTAAGGCCATGCACAGCCTGAGGTATGAAACAATATGAGCTATAGTTCCCTCAGAGACAGAGAACAAGCTTAACAACTGGCAGAATTTGGCAGAGGGTCTTTATTGTTGCCGAGGAAGGCTGGAGAAATGAATGCGCCAACAAAGTAAAGCTAGAACCGGAGATTTTGAGCATACAGTCATCACAAACACAAGGGCATATGAATGGCAATCTGAATGCCTCCTGCACTTGAAACCATGCATGAGGTACAAACCAGCTATTAAGAACGGAGCTGTACAGTAACAAGCAGAACAAGGGAGCAGCAGAGAAATGAGGCATGGACTGCAACAGTGACATGACTTTGCGGTTACATCAACCCAACTTTAAAACTCCATTAATCATTCTAAAATCAAAAAGATATTGCAAAGAAGGAGGTTACACAGACCGCTTTATTAGTGTTGTTGTATGGTGTGCGTTTCTCTCTCTGGCTGTGTTTTCCCTGCTTGTTCCACAAGTCCGTCACTGCAGTGAGAAGGACAATGTGTGTCTGCATTGTGTGGGTGAGGAGCAGCACCACCACCATTTCTAAAGCGTGTCCCAGCAGGGGTGTATGAGGCAGAATTTCGGACAGTCGCAGAATTAATTTAAATCTCATCACGTGGCTCCTCTAGTGCGATGCAAAGTGCTGCACTGTGTTCAAGTGACGGGTACGTTCTGC